>CAMRHE010000176.1:1697500-1925000 GCA_947044405.1 Leptodactylus fallax | reverse complement strand
ATTATGATTGGCCAGACCATTGTGGCAGATTTATGAATATCAACATTTTAGACAACTGTACACTACACGGTCTTAAACTGTGACTGATACTGTTTGATAAATCTGGCTTAAATCTAGTCTATTATACCACTTACTAGTTGGCTTAAAAGTTCTTGGCATAAGTCACAGCTTAAACCACACCCTTTTCCTATAGGCCACACCCTTTTTTCACATTGGAGAAGAGTCTAAAACGCGATAGATGTGGTACACACCATGTTGTACAATTTTTGGTGCACATGACACCAGAGTTCTGGAGTATTTTGCTTAATCTACCCCCAATAAGTTTTAGGCCTGGTTTAACATGGTCAACTAGAGTCAAAGTTGGTATAAACATTTAAATAAAATTTTAGAAGATTTGAATTTTTTTTTTTTTATTAAATTTTAAAAAGTTAATGTAAAAGATGCCACTGATTTAATAGTTTTGACCCCTTCATGGCTCTAGATCTATAAAAGTGAGGACAGCATTGGTTTTAGGTTGGTTCGATGTAGGTTGAGTATATTTATTTGGGCAGGCTTTATCTATCATACTGGCATTGTGTACCCTCTTTTCTAAGGTACCTAAAAGTCTACCACCACAAAAATGGCTTCTAAACCTGATGATAGGGGACAGATCTCCTTGTCAAGTGTGATCTACCACTTAAGATGGTCAATGACTTACTGTAACTTGTCAACCTTCAACATCAGATGTTAAATGTGACTCTCAAATGGGCACTGGAGTGGAGCCAAACCTGAGCTAAAGAAATTGTAACCCATCCATATAGACCACCTTGATGGAAGAGAGGAGCTTATAGTTCCACAGTTTGGAAGATAACTCCATATAGACCAATGCATGACTTTTTATAAAACCTGATGGCAAAAGCAGAATAATTCCTCCAAAAGAGGGAGCCATCTGCAGATAGTTATTGTCTCAGCGGTGCAGAGCAGGGTTCTTGTGAGAGGTCTAGATCTCGGTCAGAAGAGGTACGATATCTTATTAGGGGAGCACCACCTTGAGGTAGACCCTGTCTTAATATGTAAAATTAGCGGCACTTACAAATGCTATTAAAAACTTTTGACCTGGTGTGCTGTTATTGGCTAAACATGCCGTTCACTGGTCTTGCAGCATCCTTACCGGTACCACAAAAAAATGAAGACTTTATGTATCTTATGTCAATGAAATGTATTACTGTCAACTCTTGTTGTGACCTTTTTGAATTTCAAAAACTTTCACATTAAGGTCATATTTATAAGCCATTCAGTCCTGGTCTTGATCAGCCATGACATTTTTGACTTGTCTACCTTTGACTTGTCTACCTTTAGTATTTTATCTTTATGGGCTAAACTGTAAAGAACTTTTTATATGTGTGCTTTAACTTTTACAAGCCACACAGTCTTTTTTCTGGGGTTCATTAACATTTCTCAGGGGCTTACGACAGTTAATATCACTCTATTATTTTTACACATGAAGGCAAGTGGTCCCTATAAAAACTTTAGTGAAAAATACCATTATTTGGAATGTGTGAGAACTTGTGCTCTTTTGTTAATGGACCACAAAGCCAAAATGACCTATGTTTAGTGAGCGAGTGACCCGTTACTCAGGATCACTGACCTGAAGAAAGTAATTTCCCATCCCTCAGTACTGTGTGTGTGTGTGTGTGTGTGTGTGTGTGTGTGTGCGTGCGTGCTTAACATAGTCACTAATGTTCAACTATCTAGACTACTATTTTTCTATCTAGTTTACCAGTTTACGACCCTTGTGTTTGCCTACCGTAGAATGATGCCGAAGCTTTGTACTTTGTTTTATTGCTGTTTAGGTGATCTTGGAGGAAATTAAATTATACACAGTTGATAGAATTTTATTTGCCTTTTACTTTTTTTTCCCTTTTGTGATGACAAATGCCCGCACCTGACTCCGCTCATCAATCCCCCAAACGTGATGTAATGTCAACTTTTGTAATCTAATTTTTTCCCAATGTGGCGGAAGTAAACTGATTAGTAAATATAGACCATCAAAGAGAAGAAGAAAAACAGGGTTGTTTAGAAAGAAATGGATTAATATAGCTATTTTAATTTTGCGTTCCACCGATGCATCTCGGAGAGGGGTTTACAGTAAGTATAGAAAATATTCCTTCGATGTTCCACCTCGATGAACAGAGTTAATTTACTTGTGGATTCACCTCTTTGCAGGCTTACTTTTATTAATCCAAATGTGCTACTTGAAAAATAGCTACACATAAATCTTGTCATGGGAAAAGATGCAGTATTTTGGGCATTCTTTTAATCAAAGGGAAATATTTTCGAAAGTCATATTTCGAGAAGATATATTGAGCCAGTGAAATATTATGAACTAGTGATTTGCCGATGGAAATTGCATTTGCAATGTCCCAACAGAACTTAACAGCTATATCGTAATGGTTCCCTGCAGATAAGAGACAGACCAAGTGCATCTTTTCATCTTGCCTCTATTCTGGATACGTTATCAGGTTAACTATATAATAATTAGATTTCATTTCCTATGAATTACTTTTTGGGAGACATTTGTTGATCCTAGGCCCTTTTCAGGCAAGTAGATGTCACGAAGGAATGTTCCCAGTTTGGTGACGACCTCCGGAGGTCTATAGTCGGATACATTTGTACTGGCAAAATTGAAGGTTTTCAAGGGGTAGGAGTATGGAAAAATCAGGGGCAAATCTGGTTTAACCATCCCAGATGGAGCGAGAGATTTAAAGCGACAAAAAAAAACAGATGAGACACTAACACATGGAATTTCATAATGGAACCACATGGGAAACTTTCGATTTGGGTGAAGTTTTGCATTAACACCAGGACGTAACCTCTCTAGAAAGACTTTTTTGAAAAATAGTTTTGGAAGAATTTTTCAAAAGTAGCTTTTTTTTTTTCCCCCAACATATTTGGCAAGTGAAATACTGTTCTCTTTGCCATAGATACATTAACATGAAGAACTTTGGGTTGGTTGCCTGTCTCTAGCGCTGAACAATTTATCTTATCTTAGTATTGTGAAAAAAAAGGCAATTTCCTTAAGTAGTGGTTACCTTGAGGCGGTATACTGTTGTACTGTTCCTCCTGGGTTGTCTGCCTTGATCTTGTTTTTTCCTGCTCACATCCAATCTTGTCAGGGGTCCTCAGAGAGTTTTTGAGATAAATTTGAAAATTGTTACGCCATAGATCCTCTACAAGAACTCTTTAAGCTTGAAGAGAATCTCTCTAGGAAATTCTAGACCACGTATCTCTAAAGAGAATCCTTAAACTCATATCATACTCATTAAATATTTTTTTGCAACCCATCTAAACTGCTTGGGGGGGAATGAATGCTAAAGTTATATAAAGTTCTACTTATGTAATATGCTCTTAGTATCTTCTAGACATATAAGATGTCTACATAGAAATGGAAAGATATATAGTCTTTGATTAAATGTTTCGTTGCAAGAAGATTGATCCAGTTGTGTTTAATCTTTTCGATCTATTATTTTTTTAACATAGAGTTAAGCACCTTTTATTAACAATTCTGAATGTTGTGCAAATTAATCTAGGAAATGGTATCGTGCACTGTGGCTCAGTGGTTAGCGCTGGGGTCCTGGGTTCGAATCTGACCAAGGGTAATATCAGCATGGATGTTGTAGGTTCTTCTCGTGTTTGCATGGGTTTCCTCTTGGTACTTCAGTTTGCTCCCACATGCCAAAAATATACTTACGGGTAAATTGGCTCCCCCGTTCAAACAACTGACCCTTGTTGGTGTTGGGGATGAGCGCCTGTATGACAGCCAACAACTCCTACTCTACATTGCTCCCTGCACTTTGTCTCCATGAGAAAAGGGCATTACAGATGTTTGTCATTGTGGTTGGTTGTCTATAGAAGTTAAAGGGGTGTTCCTTTTTCTAGGGAAGCTTAAAATAGCACACTATATACTCACCTGTCCCTTCGGCCAGGGATCCAGTGGAGATTCTTAATTTGGGTCCCCCAATTTTTTTTTTTTTTTTTTTTTTTTTTTGAGAACCTTGTTCTCTGGAATCCAGATATAAGGTGATGAAATTCCATTAAATTAAAAACCTATTCTTGGCTATAGATTTAGTTCAGGCGTCATTGGTGGCTGGAGTAGATTTGATCATCTTATCTGTGTTACACATGTCTCAATCTCTATTGATTTCAGAGATGTGTAACCCTCTATACACACACACACACACACACACACACACACACACACACCTATTGACACTTGGTGAATTAACACCAGGTTATCAGTTGCTCATGTCACCAGATCACTATATACCATTATCTGTGCTTACGCAAGCAGCATACTGAAATCCAGACGTTCTTGTGATGAAGCATTGTCTACTCACCCAGTATACGGTTTTTTTATGGAAGTAATAGGGTGTTAGACCAATAGAGCAGCAGATACAAGCCTTATTAAACTTGGCTGTTTCAAATCGTCTCCCTTGGGCAACCAACATCCCTGGTGTATAGCATGTGGCAGCAATGTAATGGACGTAGAACATAATCACAGGATCTAGAGGAAAACCACGTTGAAAAAAGCAGCTAAGGCTGGATTCACACCACCTGTGCTCTGTTTCAGTTGGTGGATTTTGTCCCTCATTCCACTCCGGTCTTTTCTCTCCCCATTTTTTGAGTGGAAACCCAGCGGACCCCATTATAGTCTATGGGATCTGTGGATAACCGGATTGGGTTTCCGTTTTTCAGGTCCCCAAGCGGACCCAAAGAATGGAAACCCAAGTGCAGGTATAAACCTAGCATAAGGCTACAGTTGCGTACCACTTTTTCTATATGTTTAGTATGTACACTGGTAATGCTTGAAGGCCTAAAGAGTGTCCCATTTTGTAGTTGAACGCCACTACTACACCCACATCACAGGTTCTAGTCCCACACTTGGCAACACAAAACTGTTGGCTATGTAAAATTTACTGTGAGTGAGAGGGAAAACTTTTTTAAAATTATTTTAGTAACTATTTAAAAAATATACATTTTTCCCTCCAGTTTGTTTAAATCTTCTCAGATATTAAAAAAAAAAAACATGCAAAAATGTAACACAAAATTAAGCTGTCTGTAGGTGTCACTGGAAAAAAAAAATTTGAAAAACCCCTACGAAAAAAGGTTATAGCCCACCAAACCCCATGTACGGTAAAAAAAAAGAAACCAGGGAAAATAGTCTGGTCTTGAAGTGGTTAAACTGTAAACATCGCGGGAACAGCCCTTTAAAGCCAATCTGAGATTTTCCAAGCGATGTAACAGATTTCCATTGTGTTTGATGCTTTTGCTGGGTAAATTGTCACATTATTGATCTGAAAATTATCAGCACTTATATAGCCATCTTTAATAAAAATTCTGCAGGTTTTCACTCCAATTATTTTGACACGGTCTCATCTTGGGTAAAGTTAACCCTGTAGAGTGCGCTGTCGTGATCCTCCTTCCTACAGCTGCCTTTTGTAATCTGCCTGCTTGTGCCTGTAGTATTTGACTGCAGTGGAACATCTTCAATGACAAGACACACATATATATATTTTTTTCCTGCGAGCGTTGACCTTTTATTGGCTAACTGATGTTTAGAATATCCAGACTTGCAGAAACACTTATGTCTTGAAAGCTTTTATCTGTAAACATGAGGCAGCCAACTGAAGAACGCATCCGTGCCATTGTGAATGCAGGCATCTGTGAATATCCATAAACATCTGTTATTTAATACAGGTATCATCTCCGCCTGAGACAAATGGCCAGCACCAGATATTGTGGGCATTCAAATACTGAAACTTCAGGGGACTGGGATTTGACTATAATCTCAAAAGTGTTATTAATGTCACGGGTTTTTTCAGAATCGAAACGGAGCGCAGCATTAGCAGAGAGGCCAGCCGAGGTTGTCGATGTGTTTACGACAAGGCTTTGAGAGAGCGCTTTCAGATATTTCTTAACTGTGTCTTCAAAAACACAGAACCTAAGCCGGCACCTTATCAGCCGCTATGGTACTACGTGGCTCAGTATGTAATGAAATCTATATATTTTCATATAGGGTTGTGTCAAAGGGCCTGATCTGACAATTGTTTGTTTGGATAACTAAAAGTAAAATACTGTATTTTTATAGTTCTTTGCTGGGTGAGGAGCAGTGGTGTAACATAAAACCCCTGGACCTCAATGCAAAATCTATGCCAGGCCCCCCAAATATAATGTATCCTTTTTAGAACCAAATTCGTTACACTGGAAAGAGACAGGTTATGGGCCCCCTAAGGCTTCTGGGTCCGGGTGCGACTGCACCCTCTGCATTCCTTCAAGTTACACCCCTAGTGAGGAGGAATAGATGATATATTACATACCACCATTAGTTGTCACTAACCACATGCAGCTCAGGCTTTGTTCACATTTGCTTTGTGGATTTTGTTTAGAACCATAGGATAGATGCCAATGGTGGGCAACAGAAACCATTAAATAACAATGGAAGCAAGTCATTTTGATGGGAAAACTCTGCTGATTTTCATTGGATGAATAAAGGATTGGTCATGTTGGAGTTCAACATGCCCACTCCTTTAATACTGTAGTAAGATCAGCCACCACCAGTGAGGGAGTATAAGTGGTGGACAAGACTTTGTCCCACTGGTATTTATGGTGCAAGTCAAGTGTTTGCCATATTGATCTGGTTCTGCACATACCTTTTTTATATGCAAGGTCATTGGAGTCACCTGGAAAAAAAAATTAAAGGCATGCATCAGTGCAGAAATAACAGTGCTATATACGGTCTATGTAGTATCGTCATGCAGGCGTTAAGCCGAGATCTACAGAAAGGAATTTGGTTGCATTCAGAATGATTCTCTCCTTAGTCTTTGCGTTCCTGAATCTGGATGTCCATCATGGCAACATGGACGGCTCTTCATCAACAGCCAAGTTTACCTGAACTGTATCATGGATCTGATTATATGTAAATAGAAGAACTGTAATTTCGTATTCCGTAAAGAATTCCAGAGAGTCCAACGCTTTTCCAGAATTCACAAGGCTACCATAGTCTATTTTCACACAGCTTTTTATTTCATGTACATAAGTTGAGTTTTGTTACACTGATTATAGTTCGCATTGTACTAATCTGTAAATGGGGTCCTAAGCCAATAATTCTGCTAGCATTTATACTGGGGGGAGTCGAAAGCTCATTATGGTTGTCCCGTTCACCATCTTTGATATGGTCTTTTTGAGGCTGACTGTGTTTTGTGCATATGATGAACCTTGGAAAGGAGATCAGGGTTGGGATTTATTTATCTAGTTTATGTATACTCTATCCCCTTTTATGTTCTGTAATGTGTGCATTGTGTGTTGGTTTCTATAGAACCCGGGCTAACACCTTCATTCTCTCCCAAGGATTAGTAGATGCATTATAATTATTTTAGTGCAAGCTACTGATTGCAACGTTGGGTTTCTGGTTGCCAAGGAATTTATCATTAATATTGGTGTGTGTATAAAGGGTTCTTTTAATATATATGTGGAAAGTACTGTGACAGCTAAGGCATCTTAGATCTAGACTAAGGCATCTTATACAAATGAACAATTTTAGTATATTGTATATTTATCATATTTTGTTCTTGTTTTCCTCTTACTTACAAATTCCCTATGGTAACGGAATCTTCCCTTGTCTTTCATAGTTACCTCATCGTCGAGTGACGTTTTCCACATCCAATCAGGCGCCTGACATCCAGGACCCTTCTCAGCACAGCTACTATGACAGCGGCCTAGAGGAGTCAGAGACCCCAAGCAGCAAGTCATCTTCTGGTCCAAGAATAGGGCCTTTGGCTCTCCCAGAAGACCACTATGAGCGAACCACCCCTGATGGTAGCATCGGTGAGATGGAACATCCTGAAACTGGTAAGAGAAGGAATCGCAAGGAAGACCCAAGTCACATTGTTTAGTGTTGCCCCATCACCAGACATCATGCTTTCTGGCAGTGTTTGTTGTCTTTCCACATTTGTAGTATATTTTGCTTTTATCTTTAGGCCAACTACATAAAACTCTACATTTTCTTTTTGTTGGGCTATGGAAATGAGTCCTAATATACAATCCAATAAGAATTCTTACTTTCCCTTTTTTGGTGGGCAAGTCCAACACTGATCTCATACTTGGTGATAACCTATTCATACAGAGTACCAGAACATCCTCCTTTGGGCCCAGGGTCTTAAACAATAATGGTCCAGCAGAAGACACCCAAATTTAATGGGTACTATGGACCATTTCTTTGGCGTTGTAGGAGGATGGGTCCCTAGAGACATCTGGTTGGCCCAAGGAACCTCAGCCAACACGGCATGAGATTCATATGGGAATGATTAGTTGGGCCATTTTAATATATTAGTATATCATACTGTATATAGGTAGAGCCTTTTTAGTATACAGAATAATCAATATCCATTTTCTTCTGATTTTATTATAAATGTACTGATGCTACGCTGGTCCCATGCAAGTCAATGTTGTTCCTTCTCCATCGATGACATGTCTATGTGACTGATACAACCGTATGCAGGCTGTAGGATGAATGAAGTGGAGTTGACTTGTCAGTGATTGGCTGCCATGGTCACATGTCATGTCAACTCACCATCAGTGGTGCAGGAAGAGCAGAGAACAGTATGGGGCCATGGAAGTATCGGGGAGAAGGAATGGAAGTCGGGGTTTTTATTTAACTCCATAGTAATTTAGTAAAATAAGATAATGGGGTTGGACAACCCTTTTTTTTTACCTCTAGTCAATTTGTAAGATTTTACTGGGTCTGAGAGAGGGGTCATAGTTCTTTTTTAAAGTTAGGTCTTAGCTGTAGAGGTTGCACTGTATATAGGTTCCAAGTTCCTAGTAATGAGCAGCTATAGGGCCTTCTAGTCTTCAATCTGACCATGGCTAATGGAAATTTCTTTGACACATCCTGAATTGGTAAGTGTGGTGAGTTAATCCAGGAAGCAACGCCAGCTGTTCGATATAGCACGCATACATCATTCATGTTCAGTACAGCACACCTATAACCTCTATATAACAGCTTCTATGTATAATTTCTTATCGGGATAATCTTCTAAGCTTACAATTTATACAAAATGTTATTTTTCTGACTGTGTACAATAGAACCCTTCTGGTCTGCCTAATGGCGACCTCTGTAGCAAATATCGACTGCATGCTACAGATATAGTAACAACATTGATTGGATCGGAACACTTTATAATAGGTCAAACCATCTGATCCAATAAATCCTATAGTTCTTGTGTTCTGCAGAATTGTTTCATGGTTTGAACAATCTGTACAGTCAATCTATTGAAACTATTTTCCATGTACTACACACAGGCAGTATATAGAAGCATTGCCTACTTCAGCAGTTTTATGAATGGCGCTAACCTCCCAAATCTATTGATGTGACTGATGTTAACAAGCCTTATTAGATGAGCTCTGAAATGGAACATTCTATATTGTACATAGTCGTGAAACATAAACTGGTGGTTTCGGAAAGATGAGATGCAAGGAAGAGGCAATGGACAATTTGGAGACAGTGAATTTTCAAGTTGATGTATGGTAGGCTGTTTGGTGACCCGACCTTTCTAGAATTGCTGTATGTTCATGAAAAATGTATTCTGAGGAGTAGCGTTGGCTCTTTTCAGAGATACGGATTGTTTATTTCAAGCATAAACATCAAAGCACTGGTTTAGAAAATGATACAGACCAAAAACAGGGATTCCAATTGTGTTCCCTTGTAAGTGTCTAAAGAGGACCTTTCACCATTTCCTTCAACTCTTTATACCCTTTAATAGGTGTCCCTCTGCTGATTCTGGCACAGTTTGTTTCTTCTCTAGCCCCCACCATGCCTGAGAAATCATTTGTTACCCTAGGTAGCATACTGGGTGCCGAATGCCGAAGCGGACTGTCAGGTGGGTGGTCCCAGGTTGTCTTCTCTAGTCCAGAACCATCCACCTGTGGATGGGTTACACAGGGCCAAAATTTGGATGGGAATCCAAAGTCCCCACCATTCCTGAGCAATTGGTGCTGATAGGATTTGTACTGTCAAATGGGCAGTCCTGGGCTGGAGCAGATTGACAAGTACCGTCCACCTGACAGTAGAGAGTTTAACTAGCATATTGGGTGCTGAAACTAGTAGATTGCTTGGGAACAATGTGGACTAAAGAGAAAATTCCAACTGTGCCGAAATCAGTGGAGCAGCGCCTATAAAGAGTACAAATAGTTGGTGAAAGATCCTCTTTAAAGGAAAGATCAGGAAAATGACCATTTCACCTATATCTAGGAGTAGATCCCCAGGGGAGTTAGAAGGGATTTGTTTGTTGTCTCATCACAGGACCTTCTGAAAGCAATGGCTTACTTATCAGGTTCTTAAAGGATCACTCTGAGTAACCAATACTGTAATACCTAATGCAGGACCAAAAAACTCTTCCTAGAATCTCTGTATCAATAATGTGGTGCAGTGTATAGAAGAAATCAAATGATAACCTGGAAAAAAATTGTATAAAATGTATCAAACGCCATTGAATAAAAAAATTAAAATAATGTATCAAAGACAATTTAAGGGCCAAATTTAAAGGTTTTTTTTTCTTGGAATAGCGTGCTTACGAGTGATCTTGCACCTGGTAATACCTTCTCCCTAGCAGTCTGGATTTCAGATGGTTATTACTATTACAGTCTTAGTCCTCATCATTTCATTCTTAACCTGGTTTTGCTTAATGAAACGTATTACATTCCAGGGAAAAGATCTCTAAATACTGTATTACACGGACGCATCTGTCCTTAATGAGGGACGTCCCTTTAAGCCGCATCCTTTGGGACTTCCACACCCCAATTATAAATAGGAAACATCAGGCATAACACACGGGGGTCCTGCTGTAATCCTAGCTTTATACCTAAAGATTAGTGGGATTTAGCCTTGAATATAGTGATTGTTATCTATGGATTATTTACTTTTACCACAAATCTGATCAAAAGGTAGTTCTATCTATTGCCATCTGCAAATGTTTAGCAAAATGATAGCAGCAGGTTTAGAAACCATGCCATGTTTAATATTGGATTTGTGCCTGTAGTGGACATTGCATGTATTAAATCTACTAAACCAGCAATGCCCATTACTATCCCCATAGTAACGCTCAATCAATAGACCCAATAATGTAATGTGTATGCTGATGTACCCTGGTGTAGGGGTCAATGATGCCACTGGAATATTTAAAGTGCCACACCTATCAGGCGGATCCTTTGCGCCATTCCTTTGGAGTTTTGCATGGGCTAATACATAGCACATCCTTGACTTTTTTTTTTTTTTTTTAACCATATCTTTAGGTTGCCATAGACCCAAAGATGTGGCGGTGACCAGTGGGACATTGTACTACGTTCCATAAGTTGCTGTAATAAAAAAAAATTCATTAAAAAACTACCAGTAAATAGTGTTCAACGACCTGGTCAGTGGAGGTCCAAAATGAGAAAAATAGGTCTGCTTCCCCTTGATACAGTAGTATACCTATCCACAGGTTGTGCGTAGTATAGCAGCATTGCCCAGTATACCCCACAATGGACACACAATCTGATCACTGGAGGCACCAACCACAAACCCTCCGATTCCTAGAATAGGGTGCCAAGCCCCAGGCTCCTCCTCCCAAAACAATTACAGTATGGAAATTCAGCGCAGTGGTGGAGCATGCTCAGTGCAAGTTTCTTTCTTTCAAAGGTTGAGAAGGAAGCGGGAAGATCTGAGCACTGTATTGGGCGTCTCCTTCATAGTCATTGAGTGGCGGGTCCATGCTTGACCACTGATCCTCACTGAGTACTTGTCTCGAGAAACCTGTTCCTTGTCACTGCCTCAGTCCTACTGATCTGTCAGGGTCCCCGGGATTAGACATTTATCACCTATCATGTGGATAGGTGAGAAATGTCCCTTGTAGGAAAACTCCTCTTACAATGAATGTATTGCCAATTTTTGTATTATTTTAAAATTTATTAAAACCAGATGGTGAAATTATATAATTTTTTTTTTGTAATTTTTTTATTTTCAGAACATAATTTTATTTTTTATTCTATTTTCTCTACATGATTATGGGGGCGGCCATCTTGCCTGAGCTTCTCCTCTGCTCTGTTTACACCTTTTAGTGATCTGCTTTACAGCATAGTCATGGCCATAGGCAGCAATAGTCTTGAGGTCTATGGGAGCGTTTTCTTGACCTGCTCTGTGCAGGGAGGGGGGATTAGATAAACTGTGATATCGTAAACTGTAAGTAACAGCTGATGATAATATCTATATAGAGGTATGATATATTGTAACCTTATCTGTGATGTAAAAGAGGTTATTGGTTGAAAGAAAATCCCTATGGAATTGGCAAGTGTTAGTCTATTATTAGGCTTGGTGGATAGTGAAGTTATTTTTAAACAAAGTTTTTATGTTTAAAAAAAAACGGTCAAATAGGTTTATCGTCTTCTGGTGACACAATCCCATAAAATAAAACCTGTTCTACTGATTGGTGGGGGGCCCATAACAAACCAGACTTTCCATTGTCTTCTGATGTCCATTGTTGGTAAAAACCCCTTTAATGGAGCTAGGCTGCCATACCAGACACAGATGATGGACAGGACTGTTCCGGATTCCTGTATGTTTAATCCTGTACTACCTACCAGATGACTCATCTGAGTTTAGGGAATTGGTGTAGAGTTACAAATCAGGTTTTACTAGAAGTGGCCATAATAATATGCATTAAAGTGTTTGATGTGTTAATTCTCACAAATCCCACGTTGTTAAATCTATAAACAGACTGCGGTTTATACCTCGTAATACAGAAGTCCACAAATTACATTTTTTTTAATGTCACTTTTTGGTTATGGGAAAGATATTTTTGCCAGGTGCTGACAGTTTTTATTAGGCATCTCTTAAAATAGCGGTGTGTATGTAATGTGTAATATCTCCTATCTGCATGTGGAGTTTGCCTTATGTTACCCAATTAAAATTATGATGCCAATTAACATTCCACTTGCTTTAGTACTTGAGCTAAGAGGTTGATGTAATGATTCACGCTACCGGTCTCCCGGATCCCGCTCTACTTCTGGTTCAAAAATGGCAATGCACCAATTAGACGGGAGATGGTAGACAATAAAGGGGTATTCTTGTGTCCTATATGTCCAAAACATCCGTGCCCTGCATGTCTTCCAAGAAAGGAGTCCCCTTTCCAATTTTGCAGCTTTAAGTAATGTGGGAAAACAATCTAGATATGTCATAGTGCACTCTAAGATTTACTGATTGGAGTTTATGGACCACACCAGCTACTATAGTCCATCAGTCTACGTATCCATATCTGATTGGGTCGACTATTGCTGATGGTGGCATCTATTGACCTACGATCTCATGACTACTACTGCAGCCCTTGTAGTCAGGTCGAGCCCTTCAGAATACATCATGTCTGACCTTGCCAACTATAGTCATGTATATATTCTGTACTACTTCAATTAGAGGGAAGAATGTTTTCCCAGAGGTCAAACCCTTAAGGATAGGCAATCCATGTTAGTCTTGGGAAACTCAAGGGGACAGCTCATATTAAAAGGCTATTCTTTCCTTATTGACAGGATATGCTGTAAATGGCTAGTAGATCCAAGTCCCTCCTCTAGGATCATCATTGATCTCCATCCTAGGTCAATCCTTGTCCTGCTTCATGATGCAGTCAAGGGTCACTATACTCAAAGATTAAAAGGAGAGATGGCTGCCCTTGTACATGTCTATTTCCATAACTTCCATAGAAATGAATCGAGAGGTCCCCACCACACATATGCACCCACCTCGCCATTCCTACTTCACTTGGATGTGGCAGCCAGTGACTGAATGACTTAGGCCAAGTTCACATCCGCATCAAAGACTCCGCTTTAGAAACTGCCAGAAATCGGCAAAGAGAAGCCCTGTATGGTGGACTTTTCTCTCCACCGCTTTCAGTATGAAAATGGCGACCAACTGGCGGTCCACTTTATAGTCAATGGGGTGTGCCATGTCTGTGGGTAACCGCCGTTTTAGAGCCTGGAGCAGATGTGAACCTAGCTGATACTGAATGGTGGTCAGGGGACCCCGATCTGGACATAGGTGTTTATCTAACAAACCTTTATGGGATATCCTGGTGGATATATCCTAAATGTCTAAGGTCGGGAATACCACTTAATAAGTCATGGTTCTATGAATTTTTGTGTGCCTACTGTCACGAGAACTCAGCATTATTATCACAGCAGTGCAGATGCATAGGTTAGTCATCTAAATCAAACTTTGGTGTTCTTGTGAATCACTGCCTCGGTTACCAAGATGTTCTGGACAATATGCAAATGAGCTCTTTAGAGTAATGAGGGTGCTGCTATTGCTCCAAAGAACTCCTTTGCATATTGACAAAACCAGCCATGGAGTCTCAAGGGGAAAACACTGATTCAGGTGAGTCTAACCTACCTATCTGTAGGGTTGGGTTCTGGTGACACTCCCTTTAACATTAAACGTTTTGAAGTTTAGTAGAACCAGAGGGACCATACACATTTATATCAAAATATAAATCCGTTTCCTTTCCTTACATTGTAAAAATACAATATTGTACAATATTATTGTCCACAATGAGAAACAATCCATTCCCTCCCTTGTCCTCAATCTCCTTTTCCTCTCCGGATGTATCCGGGCCGCTGTGTCTATCTGCTCTCAGCTTATTCAATTAGAAGCTTCTAGCCCTTGGGGGTATAATTCCATTTTCGGCTGCTGGATCTCCAATATGTGAGGTTATCCCTTGTTAGTTCCCCAAAGCGCGTGCCTTCCCCGGCTGTAAATGCATTACCTTGCCATCCCATCTAATCATTTCCCGTTAAATGCCGCTAATTGAATCACACCAGTATTAGCCGAAACCTTCCCCCTGCTCGTGTTTTGTTTCCTCTAATGGAGAGATCTCCAGCGGCTTCAGGTGCAAGCCTCGCCTCTGCCTTTGTTATTAGGGCTTCTGGGCACAGGAATGCCATTGTTCTGTCCTCTAGCTTGTTCCTGGGGACTGATGATGAGCATCAGACTGCTGGGTGTGAAAGTGTGAGCCTGGAACAGATCACTGGGCTTATGGAATCAGCATAAATCTGGTTAACACCCATACCTCACCTCCTTTACACACATGTCGCCCTCTACACCCCCCACACCTCCTCTCCCGACTTGTCGCTTCTAATCCATCTGTTGCTGGCTGCAGAAACCAGCTTGTTAGCCAGGACGTCAACCCAATTAGAGAAGGATTTAGACACTATCCAGACAGAGCAAGTGATGGTCACACACAAGATGTGCAGCAACTTCAAGGAAGGACAAGACCTAGCCGAGACCACCATCCAACATTACGACCATAAGTTTTCTCGACCTCTGTAGTCAGAAACGTTTGTTCTTTAGCTCCGTATTAATATCATCTTCTCCGTTATTGTCTTGGTTTTTTCTCCTTCCTTAGGACTCTGAGTTAATCCTGTTCAGAGGCTTATTGTGTCTGTGGCTCATTGTGTAAAACACAATTGTATACATGTGAAGGTTGAGCTGAAACGTTCTAGGGGCTTGTGGTCCAGACATCTTGCTTTTTTCACCATTACATTTCACTGTTTTATTACCCAGAAAGTAAATACTTCTGGGAAATAAAATGGGATTTATAGACTCAAATAGATCAGCGTTTCAAGTGACAAAATGTCTACAGTTCACATCTGAAGTGCCATTTATCTCCGAACATCAAATGCTGTCACAACCACCAGTGGCGGCTGTTCAGGGTATCTTCTGTGCTGTAGTCTTTGGCTTATTTTCCACCAATAAAAAAATGTGAAATCGTTTAAAAGAAAACTCTGGGGTTATGAGAATTTTACATCCCTAAGCAAATTATTCCCTATTGCATTAAAGGACCCTGGCATACTGGTACGGGCGCCATATTTTAAGGCTAGCCATGCACATTAGATGGCTATCAGGCAGATGCTCATTCTGCAGACCTCTCTTCCTCCTGATCCACCCCCCCGCCTTCCCCATATACCTACACCCTTGGCTTGGCCAAGTGTGCATATGTTGTCAATAGGGAGAAGGGAATATGCCATCACCAGAAGCCTCTGGCTCATCCCTCTTGTGAATAAAAAGATTGGGAATGTTAAATCCAATCCATCTTTTTTCCCCAACATTGGCCATGTGGGAGATTTGAGTCTTTTCCATTTACGGTAGATAGACTGTTCCTGCCATTTATTGTTTGATGTGGTTGACATTGACCGAATGTGTATAGCCTCCTTAAGGCTGGTTTCACATGACCAAGGTTTGGCCAAGAAACTGTCTGTGTGTGCTGGGTTTTCCAGCTTGATCATCATGCGGGGAGATCATAGATAACTATAATGCTAGGACTCCCATTAAATACTGCCCCATAGTGATTACAGTACATGACAGTATTTTTAGGGAGGCAGGGTCTCCTAACATTATAGAGAACTGTCATGATAGAGCTGATCTCTATGCATAGTGTTTAGGCCAGTAAATCCACAAACACCGACCAAGTTTTATGGCTGAAATACTGTCCATGTGAAACCAGCCTAAGACGCACACCACCCATGTGCATGAGCAGCTGGGGACATTTTGGAATGTGACCCATGTATTAAAGGGGTTATCCAGGGACTGTTTAAACACAGATTTCCCCCAGGTTCTAGTTGGTTCGAGCCTCAGGTTGCCAGGCTGGTTCGAACCCTTGGTTATGTGATTGGAAGAAACAGTCGGTACCTGTGTCGATCCACTTCATGCTTCTTCATTACATGGGTCACATTGAAAACTATCCCCAACCACATGACCTATCTTGAAAAACATGAACAGTTATGTCTTCTTACATGGTAGTAGTATAATGTTGTTTCGTGTTAGCCATAGAAAGTAGAGGAAGAGTGAAGAAATAAGGCGATACCTTTTTAGAGGCTGAGTATATTTGATGGTGAGCTTTCGAGAGTACTAGTTCTCTTCTTCAGACATGGTGTTATATAGGTATAACACCATGTCTGAAGAAGAGCGCTAGTACTCTTGAAAGCTCACCATCAAATATACTCAGCCTCTAAAAGATATCGCCTGATTTCTTCACTCTTCCACTTCGTACATGGTACAAAACCTAAGATTCCAGACCCCTTCACCCAAATCCTAGACAGTTCTTCCTATAACTGCCCATGCTACAGATTTCTCTCCGCGTAGTCTATAATATAAATTTGCCATTGAGGAAAGTTCACTGTGTCATGGACAGTCAGAAAAGAATCCCATGTTTCAATGAATCTGATAGGTGTCCCCTTTTTCCATTGGAGTGTCTTGGATATCTTGGTAGAGTAAACAAATGTATCCCATTGGACAAGACTACGGTGGTTTTCTTGTTAGTCAAATATCCATGGTTCGCAGTATTTTCTGATATATATAGCTGAAATGACAAATTTATTTTTTCATAACACACTTAGAAATTAGAAGAACAGAAATTTGGAATCTCAATGAAAGAAGAAGGAAATAGAATGTGTTTAAACACTGTTTCATTTTAAGAATATCCTGGCTTAAATGTAATGAAATCCATCCACTTCTAGCAGAGATAACAATATTGTGTACATGGTAAACCCGATTAAAACACAGTAACGCTAAATTAAATGTAATGATTGCTTCTTCTTAATCAGAAATATCCTCTAAAACCATGTCTATTGGGGTTACTTGAGGACGGTAATGCAGTGCATGTAAATCTTGGCTCCTGCCATAGAGCTTTGTGGATGAGACTGTAACTGGCAGTGCAGTCTGCCTGCACCAACCAAGTTGGGTTTGTAGTCCTGCAGGCATCTCTTGACCCCTTCAGCCTGAATGTAGTGTCACAAGGGGAGACAAAGATAGAAAACCAGAGGCTCTTTAACACACAAAGGATCCATTTGTTTGGTATTGATTAGTCCGGTGCTTCAAGCCGAGAGCTGTGTAGGTGTGCCTCCAGCAAGCTCTCTTGTTCTTATTCTATAGTTCTCTTATGCAACTTCGATCGGAGCTCTGTAGTTTCCAAGAGTTGTGAACTCTCGTTACTTTGTTTGCCGGAGATTCCTCGCTGATCTGGCCTCATGCCCACCTTTCTCTGTCAACTTTTGTTGTGTGCCTGCATGTGTAATTATGTACTCAAGGGCTTTGAGCCAAGTTTGCTCTCTCCCCTTTGTATTTCTGTATGGAACATCAGTGTCGCTGCTTCAGAACCAGAGCGGGATGGGATTGTTCTATCCATTGTCTGTTTACTGATCTTGGTGGCCTTTTCTGCTTAGACCATCTAAAGAAAACCTCTTGTTTTTCCTGCAAAACTTTTGCTTTTTCTGATTTCTACTTTTTTTTTATAATAGATACAAATTTTGGAATTGTAAAATTATAGCGTTGTCTTCAGTCTTTATAGCATTGGCTTGTGTAAAAACGTATGCTAACACAGTATGTTGTATCATCCACTACTGCGTTATGACTTTATGGCCACCATGTAGTATATGATGACATCTTAGGCTACGGAAATGACATCATTGTGCTTTTACGATAAGAGATTACTCTGTACCCCACTTTCAGCTCCACTGATGTCTTGTGCAGGAGGAGGCCCGGATGTGAGTATATCCTTTACGATGATGCACATACATGTGTATTTTGTTGAATCTGTTCCTTTTAGGCAGCTCCCCCTCACTCGTACAGCAACTGAGCTGCAGTAACTCAGGGCGGCCACTACACAGAGAACAGAGCTATCTGCTTCTAGTTCTGTTTTGCTGAGAACAGCTGATCAGCAGGGATCCCTATTGTTAGACTCCACCGATCTGATATTGATGAATTTTCCTGTAGGTCAATTTTTTAACCCCTTTAAATGATACACTTTAGCTATTAACTGAACACTCTCCCAACCCTCATATACATGTATATTTGACTCTGCCAAGCTTGCATGTGTTCAGAAAGGTAGCGGGAAGAAGCTGCTGCTAGACAACTGGTGGCTTATCACCCCCGAGAACAAAAATATCTGTTTAGACTCCAACTGCCTTTTCTTCCCCATCTGCCATGTAGGGGAGCTTTGGTAACCCAACTTGATAGTCAGCTGGTCCTGGATTTGGTCACCCTTGATCTCTTGTGTATGGCCAGTTTAAAGATGGAGATATCAGGAACCAGAAAGATTAGGCAACTGGATTTGATCATGCCCAATATTTTTGTTTTCAGGAGAGAAGCTATCAGCATAGGTGTCTTACTACGGCTTAACCTCCCCATTTAGGGCACATGCATACTTGGCTGAGCAAAATAGAGCACAGCGAAATTAAGTATTTCACCAACTTTACTTCGAAGTCACGACTCCAAAAAGTTTTGGTATGTTTTTAACCACTTTAGATCCTATAAAGAGATTTATTGGAATCTATTTCTAGATGTCTAGGTGATGGTCAGCGAGATATGCTTTGTCACAGATCAATGTGCTTTTTGCAATAATCCTACTGAAATCTTTGATCGGGGCCATCACACCTAGCGCCAGGCTGCGACCTTTTATTTAGCCCCTTTCAAAGCTTCCATCATCCCAAGTCCGGGTCATCTCCAGACTTTGGTAAAAAGTCCATAAGTTTGAAGATCCTGTGAGATTTCACACTTAGATGTGGTGGCAAAATACAAAATAGTATGTTTAACCCTTTAGTTGTGAAATTATTTAGAATTTTAGAAAATAACTAGGTCTTTAAGGAAACGAGATGTATCATCTTATTGTTTCCAGCAATGTTTTACCCTTTGGTGTGTTATCCTGTTACTTCTACCACTTAAACTTTACTTTGCAGCAATAGCTATTTCTGGCGTGACAAAAAAAAAAATCTCCTTTTCTACACCTGCCTCTTCCTTTCTTGCTAAATCTTCTAATAATAAACTTGTTATTCTTCTCTCCGCACATGCCGCTCATGCGTGTGCTCATTCTTTTGCGCCGTGTCTTGTTTTCATAGACTTAGCACCACAGGATTGGAAAGTCTTTACGGCAGAGAATTGGTGGATTAGTCTGTCCTCCAAAGTATGATTGGGTGGCAGTGGTGGGCGACGACGGGGGGAGACCCAAAAGAGTGAAGCCCTAAGAAGTAGTAGAGATCAGTGTGGCAGGTTCTGAAGAGGATCAAGCCATTGCGAACAGAAGAGGATTATGGGATTAGTGATATCCCGGCGGTATCGGGCACCAGTTGGCCACTCATAAATCCACTGTGTCTGCTGCATTTGATCAGTGTCAGGTTTGTAATATTGGAGAACAAGACCGTGGACTAGCTGAATATTGTACGTGAACGTACATGGCGCAATTAGTCAGATGCGGTTACATTCAGGCGACTCATTTTGAAAGGTTTAAGTGCGTTTCTTAGGATCTCAGCATAGACGTCAATTTTCTGGTGTTCGGTAATATAGGGTGGCGATATCATGATTTGTTAAGTCTCTTCATTTTGATAAATGTGACATATTGCATGTGTCACTATAATAACCTTCAGCTGAAGTTACAGTATAGAAGATGGAGAGGAAAGATGTGTAATTGGGAGGATTTAACTCTTGGTGCTTTTTTTTTTCTTCTTTTTTTTTGGTTGGACGCCTGTATACTAATTTTTGTTCTTATGGTAAAAACATTAAAATTTAGCCTAAATTGCTAATGGCACCATATAGGTTCACACCCAGCCGTGTTTCTAAAACCTGTATGAACCTAGTCGAAACTAGCCGACTTTAGAAGGACCTCCACGTACTTTTTTATTATTTTTAGAAAATGGCCATCACTGCATTCCACATATGATCCATTTCATAATTTGTGACTTCAGGCCAGAAGTTAAGTAGTTAGTCGTCTAAAGGTGCCCATATACCTTCAATAGCTGTGGCCAACAGTTGTTCTTCTTGACTCCCCATACACGTGCTGGGTGTTGCCCCAGTATGCAGGTGTTCTAAATGGGGAGAAGGGAGTAAGTGTACTTTTGGTGGCAGCTTGTCTTCCTTGGAATGAAGTTCTTTCCAGTTAGGATGGTTATTTGGTCCCACCAAATACTTTCACCACCAACTCCAACTCTTTGCATCCTTCAATAGGTTTCGCTCCAGTGATACCAGCACAGTTGGAATTTTTTTTTCTAGCCCTTAATGTTTCTGAGCAATCTGTGCTGTTAGTTTCAGCACACAATATGCTAATTAGGCTTTATACTGTCAAGTGGGTTGTCCTGGGATAGAGACGACAGCTTGGGACCAACCATCTGAAAGTAGTGAGCTAAGTAACATATTGGGTGCTGAAATTAACAAATCTAATTTCTCGGTAACCATGGGGACTAGAGAGAGAACACCAACTGTGCTAGAATTGGTGGAATGGAGATGGTGAAAGATCCCCTTTATGGAGGCCAATACATTTTAAGTGAATATCTGGTGACTCCACCAATTTCCTCTGGAAATATGGTACTGTGCAGAGTTTCCCCCAATGGCAGATGTCAGGGGAAAGTTATAGTTTACCCACCTCTCTCTACTTGGTATAAATGGATGCTCAACTGGTGAACCCACCAATTTCCACAGGACCAGTCAACCATCTAATATAGGGTGCTTATATAGAGTTTCCCCAGTGGTAAATGTCAAGGGGAAAAGGGTCAACATGTTGGATTTCAACATGCCACATCCTTTTGTTCTGAAGAGCGTTAAGCCACCTGCATAGGTGCCCGATAGTGGCTTTACCCTACTGTCTCTGCTCCGACTATATGGATACTGATAGGAATAGTTGTTCTAAAGTATTCTAAAGTGTCTATGCAGCATGAGTAATCCTCTAATCCGTGCAATACTAAATGGTTAAAGTTGTTTGTCCCTGTACCCACATATTGCTACCAACCATCAATGATAAATCAAAGGCTCCATGTTCTGCCCTCAACATGAAGGGCTTCATCAGTCATGGCCAATGTACCACCGGTGGTTGCCTTGAATTCTTTTGTACTTGTTTGATAGTAAATGTAATTTCCTGTGATTTTGAGTGTTGAATGGAAATCAAACATTTTAATGTTTTTCATATTTTTCAGTAGATTCAATAAAGATTTGTTGGTTCATGTATTCAACCACCGTGTGTCTAAAGACTTTTGGGACCTTGACATTGAAAGCAGTCTATTGTGTATGAACTTAAAACATTCAGTATTTTTCATCTTTATAATACTTTTGTTTCCGGCGGATACATCCCCCCCAGGCTGCTGATTGGTGAGTGCAATGTTGTTGCGTTACCTTTTTCCCAGTGCTTTCCCTCCCACTCCCTAATTGGCACAGAGATGAATGGATAAACATCGGTGTCCGTCTCTGCCCCACCACCCTCTTCCTCCGCCTCTCGGACGCTCTAATTGGCACGGAGATGAACCAAACGACTCTGGTTGTGCATTTCACTTCTATCCCCTCTTGAGTCTTTATCTTTACCTTGTTATATAATTTTTTTCCTGTGCCTTCATTTGTGCCAGGATAAGCTTTGATTCAGCCTCTTCCTTTCTTTTGACACGTACAGCTTCCAACCCTCGCCTTCAATTGTTAGATTTTACTGTAGGATTAAACGAATAAATTTATTGAAGCTTTGTCCAGCTTCAACTTTTCTCCTTTACTCTTCAGATACTTTGCTGCTTATTGTCTCTCTCTGTGTAAGTGTTCATATATGTACTGTACATACAATGTAGCGGAGCCGGTTTTGGCATGATGTACTGGAGGTAAACCTACATACAGCAATGAATGTTACATTGTTTTATTTTTATAGGCCATGTAATATTATTTTTTGTGTTAGCCATCAATATGTGGGTGGTTGGGGGGTTCAGCACCCAAGACCCCTACTGATCAGCAGGTTGAAGAGGCCACAGCGTTCGAGTGAGCACTGCAGTCTCCTCACTGAATAGCAAGCACAATATCCTACATATCGAAAGGGCTGTGCTTGGCCTTGCAGCTCAGCCCCATTCACTGGAATGAAACTGAGCTGACACTGTACCATGTCACCAATGGTTGTGACATCATCGGCACAGAGGAGAGAGACTGCAGTGCTCCTGAGCTCCATAACCTCTTCAAACAGATGATCGTCAGGGGTCCTGGGTACTGGACCGCCACCGATCAGATAATCCTAGAAGTAAGACCCGAGAAACTACTTTTAATTTATCTAAAATGAAACAAAGTAGCAGTGGGGGCCAAAAGGGCACTCCTGGCGTTCAAGTCCGTAGGGTTCTACGAACACATCTAACATCTTTATATGTAAAGAACGGCACCACCCTGGTCAATGGGCTATGTTTGGTACTGCAGCTCGGCTTCATTGACTTGACTAGGGATGAGCTGTAATAACACACATGGGCAAGTGACTGTGTATGAGTAGAATGGGAGTTTTTTTATTTTTTTATTCCCCTGATCTCTTCACTTATCCTAGTCAACCCCTTTTTAAGACTATATGCAAAGTTTCTTCTCAAAAAGAGTTCACGATCCTGACTCTTCACCCTTCCTGACCCCCGCCGCCACCACCCATAATCTATCGGCCTTCATCTAGCAGACAGTGTTGCGTTCCCGTGTGTCTGAGCCTGGGCTGCCTTCTCCCCATCCTGCTCCTTCTCCTCTAATCCCCTCCTTCAGCCCCTTCTTTCTCCCATTTCCAATCGGCTTCCTCTCCATCCCTTTGGCCCCCACCTCCTCTGTATTTGTGTCCCCTTTGATTAGGTGGAGACAGCTCGGATATTCAGAGGTTTTAATTAAATGATAACAGCCTGAGGCTCCCTCCCTTCCGGATGATAACACAGGCCTTTATCGTACACACGCTCCCAATCCCTTCTCTGCCTCTCTCTCTCCCGCTTTCTCCTTTCATGTGTAATTTTTAATTATGTTTTATAATCTCAATTGCAAAATAGCCTTAAAACAAAACGCCAGCCTTTTCTTCCACTGTCTCACTTATTGCGGGGTTTCTGCTGTTTGTCGGGGTGTATATTGTATATTGTGTGTATGTGTGTGGTCACTGTCGCTCCTAGAAGTCCAGGAACCAAGAACGCTTTATCTTGTAGGCGGGTGTGGGGAATTTGGGCAGCGGTTTGAACATGATGGTAACATTTAATGTTATGTACGAAACTGTAAGATGCTTGCCGTGGTGTACCCCTAGGGGGCATCTCAGCTCTGGGCTACTCAACATACCTTATACTACGAGAGAACACGCTCATAGGTCAGTGATGTAATCACAACAGACAGACTTTTTTCTTTTTTTTTTTTTTTTTCTAGGACTATAAAATTTTGTGTCCTTAGCATAGGACGTCAGCATCAAAATGGTGGAGGCTCCACATCCAACCCCACTGATGGACTGTTTGAAGAGGCCATGTCGCTCAGGCAATTAATAATTCCTTTTCTCAGGCCCATGACATCACACTTGTTGGTTACATGCAAATTAATGGGATTGAGCTGGAATACCAAACACAGCCTCTATACAATGTGAGGCTCTACCTGGTAAGCCGTGATGAGACTGAAGCACTTGTCCAACACGGCATCCCCTTCAACCAGCTCATCAGTGGGGGCGCTGGTTGTCAGACCCCCATTAGTCTGGTATGGATGACCCATACCAATCATTCACATCACATAACGTAGGATACCTTGCTCGAAAGTTGATTTGGCCAATGGGTAACCCTTAAACATGTCTACTCTTCCAAACACACATGCTCACTCAGGTTGGCTGAGCATGCGTGTCTGCGCCACTGGAATGGATTTATCTCCTGGAGTGCTATTGCATTTGTAGTAAGGGGAGATTCAAGAAGTTCTGATGCATATTAGCTGGTAAGTTGGTCTTGCCAAAATTGGTGGTTATGGCCACCATTAATCTATATGTATATATAATATAATCTCCAACTATATAGGTCCGTTTCAGGTGGCAGAGTTTGGGCTGGGAAAGTCTGGGCAGTAGATGTGGCCAATACATGGACAAACATCTGACTAGCAGAAGTTTTAGGGGTCAGACCCCTGCTGCACTTTGAGGTTCTATCCTATGGATTGGTAACTAATCATAAAAGCCGGGGAAAGGCCATATATGTGTAGGTGATATTTTTGGAGTGTCTATAGATGTGTACACGCACATATGCACACACCATGGAACGATGGATTATTTTCCGGTCTGCTAAATCTGTTCATATAATACAAATGGCTCTCATTTTGTCACTTTCTTCTCATTTTATATAGAGTCTGGGAACTAATTTGTCTTGCTTTTTAGTAGCCAATTTTTTTTTTTTTTTTTACTTCTAAACAGTAAATGTTTAATTAAATCGGGAGAGATTTACGGATCTGAAGCAGATATGAATTCCACCTCCGCTCGTGGAAGCGAATAAAATAGGAGCCGTGATACAACCTCGTGTGTTAATTTGACAAAAGCAGCAGCCCCTTCGGGTAGTGTCGGAAATGTGGGAAATATGGCACAATTGCGAACGTGTGAAGAAAAGCCAGGTTGTGACATTGTCATACATCTGCGATCATCCGGATTAACCTAAACAGTGCGGCCTCCTTCAGAAGTCATTTATCAGTGTTAATGTGGAGCTTCTAGGGCAAGACTGTGACATGTAAAGTAAGCATTGAGACATATGGCTGCAGGACAGAGCGCGGCGCGGCCAACGCTCCTGCACTGGAGGCCCACAGCGAGATGTTGACACTTGTAGAAGCCTTTATCTGTACTGTAACTTAATGTAGTTTCCCGCTGGCACATCTCACATGTTCTTCTTCTTGTGTGCGAACGGTCATGTTTTCAGGTCTTTGTGAACTTTACTGGATTCCTTTAGGATTCTGGATTGGCATTATTATGGGTTACTCTGCAAACTTGTATAATATTTGTGTGCCAGTGACTACATGCTATACCGCACTCATGTTGTCCTATTAAAGGATAGTACCTATTATAAACTATTAGAGATCTAAATGGGGAGGGGGATCACTTGCTTGGGACTACCCATTGGACCAGGGCAGAGAGGCGGCCATCCATATATTACATGGCTGAAGGGGTAACGGCTTATAGTTCCCGCAGGATAAGGCTTTCTTCCCAGAGCCTCTTATACTCTCTGCCTGGGGAATTGGGCAGCCTTGCAGCCCCTTATCCAGTAGGGAGAGAATTAATAGTAGTAGTTCCTATACCAGTCTTATGCTAGGTTCACACTAGTGTTCAGGTTTCTGTCCTTCGGGTCTGCCCAATCCGCTCAAAAAGTGGTTACACGTAGAAACCCCATAGACAATAATGGTGTCCGCCCAGGATCCGGTGAAAACGGCAGAGAGAGACGTCCTCCTTGCAGGACTTTTCTCTCCACTGATTTTAATCAGAATCTGGGTCGGAAAGGCTCGAACACTAGTGTGAACCTAGCGTTAATCCATTCCCCTGTTGGCAGAGCTTCTTAATAATTTTGGCACATCTTAAGAGGTCCCGTGTGCCAGCATCGAAATCTGCTTAGATTTTACCTATAACTCATGCCAGTTGTAAATCGGATAAGCCAAGATGCCCACGGTCTTATTTTTCTGCCCCATTTGCCAATTTTTAAGTGCCACAAATCAGGAGCCATGTGTAAAAGATGAGCCAGTTTTCTTACGCAGGTATGATAGTAAATTCCCCCTACTATGTCTAGGGCTATAGATTGCTCCATCCTTCTCTGCTATACAGCTTGTTTGTGTGAATAGGCTACTTGTTAGCAGCCATCTCTAGACTTGTGGCGTCTCTGATCCTTTCTAACTTGTCCTTGGGTCCCTTAAACATGTTGTAGCAAAAAATTCCTTCCCACAAGACAGGTGAGCGATAGAGCAGGTGGTTTTCTTGGGCCCCTGCCGACATGCCGCCTGCATTAGGAGTAAATTACTGTGGCATTGCCGATAATTTCCGGAGAATTACTGTCAATTGGAAGCTGTTAATTCTGCGGGTACTTTATCACCATCTTACCATATGCTTAATAAAATAAACTTCCAGTAAAACAAAATGCGATATTCAGTGCAAGCTTAGCAGATATATTTTATTATGCCAGAGAGACACTTGCATGTATTAATCTTTGGTTAATTTGTCTTCTATAGGCAGCCATTCTGAAGAAAACCCGTTTCGTGGCTCGATCTCATTGATGTCCTAAATGGCAGACCCCATGTAGTTAGCACTTAGGGCAGTCAAATTGAAAAGGTTTCTGGTTTATATCATTTACCGTGCATGTCCACTAGAGGGCGTGTTGGTGTTCCAGCATCTCAGCATCCTTGCTTTGAGGTCTGCTGCAAAATGGGAGACACCTGAAATCAGTATATGCGGTCAGTCGGAAACTGTAAAAAATTTGTGTTTAGGGCACCCAAACCATTGGTCATTGTATGATCTTGTGCTTCATACAATATAAAATATATATAGTATATAATATATATATATATATATATATATATATATATATATATATATATAATTTATTTTTTTTGTGAGATTTGGATTAGTTATGCAAGCAGTCACCTTATATGAACATTTTACATTTCCTTTATAACTTCGTGTCCCCCTACAGCTCCCTTACTACGGCTCCATCCAAGCTCTTGCTTCGTACACCATTCATCTTGCAGGCATCAAATTTAGTCTACGTCCCAGTCTTTACATCCATAAACATTTTATAGAGTCCAGTTACTTGGATTTTCCTCTAACTTAATTTTATGGGGAAGCTATGTCTACAGCTGGCCATTAACACTATACGGTACAATATGTTAATTTTCAAGAAGTCCATTTCCTGCAGAACATCATCTTCAGGTTGTAAAGTTCAACCCCAATTAGCAGTGTATTGCATAAGAATGGAAGCACTCAGCCATCTAATGCTACTAATACATAATTTAAGAGCCATGTAATAGCTTCTCACATTTAGGTTTAGAACCATAATGAAAAATCCCATGTAATACTGTTGGCCCTCACTCAGTACTTTACACCTATGAAGAAAAAAAGTTGGCGGTCCTCCATGTATTATCTAAGTCGCCCATCCAGCGTTAATATCCCATCGCCATCATATCTTTTACAAGTGTCCTGTAAAGGGTTAAGAGTATCCTTATAAAGCTGAGAGTTTTGTAAGGTCTGTAATTGCTCGGAGCTTGGCTTGATCCCATCCGCATTGCCCTTCCCACCACTGGAGATGTTTTGTGGACGGGTTAATGATGGTGAATTTCCCAGGCCACCCCGCTAACAGCGCACATACGCTCTGCATCTCATCATATTGAGCCCCGGTAATTACACATTCATAGCCGCCTTCAATCTCCCGGCAGGGTCTCCAGAGGAACTCAGCTGCCCTCCGAATTCTGGCTCTCTCCATCCCTCTTTAAACTCATCTATTCTCCTCCTGACTTGTCATCTTAGAATACCATTCTTATGCGCCTCCTCTTACCCAATCTCTCCTCTCTGTCAGTCTTTTTTGATTTTGTGTCAGCATGTCTTTTCCTATAATCTCTTCTCCCTTTTTATGATTCGGCTCTTTCATTTTCTTGAAAGGAAAATCTCAAGAAATTGAATGCTCAAGCTTCGATGAATCCACCGCATTGAATTGCAGGAGGGAATCTAAATATCGGCTTCGGCCCCCAGTGCTTGGTGGGATTAGGGTGCTGGTTGTGCTCCACGGTATGAGTCGGCGTTCCCGAAGGCCTGGCGTTGGTGGCCCGCTGATCTGCCGCGTGCAGAAGCTGCACTGGAATAGACATTTAGCCCTTAGATTAATGACAAGAAAATCAATAGCTTGTGCTGGCAGCCGAGTTGATGGTTCTTATGGCAGCTCGTGATGGCCTTGTAAGTTACCCCATGCTCGAGAACCGTTAATGCGCATTGATAGCAAACAGCACAGCAGCGGATCTCTGCCAATAGCTCGCTCACAATTTCTCCATGCCAGAATACCACGACTGGCAGCAACGCAACCGCTGCAGGCTGATCTGCTATCGGATACCCCCAGGAGACCTCCATCAGAACATGTTCATAACATTTCCTCATAGACAAAATAACAGCCACGAAGTGGATAATGGCATTTCTTTGACAAATTTAATTAGAGCCTTAAGTATTTTTCTGGGAACGGCTTTACTGTAAAGGGAACAGCCAAATTGATCTTCTGTGCTTTATTGGAGATTGCAAGCTCCTCTGCCCAATAGATGCGCTCCTACAAGATGTGAATCGATACCCCGTGAGTGGCAGCCTTCCGTGTCTCAGATTGTGCAATGGATAAACCCAGACTAGTATATGAGACTGGTCTTTTGTGCATTGCCCTCTATGGGCGCCATTCCCTATGGTCCACCTAGTGCCCAAATTATACAATCGTGTAGTATCATGCTCAATACTATTGCCTAATCCTGTTGCACACGTCAGGTTTCCATGCATCTGTACCAGTGGTGCCTCCATCAGTAGTGACAGGTGCTGCCCCCGCGGGACCCCATAAGTTGCACATCAGGCTTTGCTAGTATGCTAGTATACGAATTGTATAGGCAGTATGGATGGCAAACTTGCTTTCAGTTGACCTAGTCACTTCTCCTTTGTTGTGTCCTGAGTGAGAAATGCGTAGCGACTACGACTACTATGGAAGCTAGGAACATTTGCATTGGTGGTCAGTCCTTTTAGGGATGATCTAAAGGTCCAGCATGTAGAATTGTAAGGGACTACCAAGCAAACTTGTATGCAACCAAATACCGAACACATTCATGTGTTCATTAAAGGGGTTTCCAGTCCCAAAGTCAAAGGATAGGTCATCAATATGTCATCTGTGGTGGTCCGACATCTGGACCCATCCCGATCAGCTACTCTAGCAGTCTACATATGCTGGAAGGTCCTAGTGAATATGCACAACAGTTCTCATTCTAGTAGTAGGCTCGGTGCTGCAGTTCCCTAGAAGCACCCTATACAGTGGACAGGGCTGCGGCGCTGCTCCTATTACTTGAATCCTATGGATAGGTCATCAGTATAAAAAAAAAAAAAATTTATACTTGTAAAACCAGTATTCTGATAACTTCTGTCTTCAATATCAGATCGGTGGGGGTCTTGCACTGCGCACCCTCACCAATCAGCTGTTTGAAGAGGCTGCAATCTCTTCACTGTTTACCAAGTATAGCGCCATACATTGTATTGTGGCTGTGCTTGGTATTGCAGCTCAGTCCCATTCACTTGAATGGGACTGCACTGTAAATGGGACATGTGACATCACACAGCCTGTGAAGTGGCACTCGCCCAAGAAACTGTTGATCGTGGGGGTGCTGGGTGTTGGGCTCCAGACAATCTAATATCAGTGACCTATCCTAAGACTAGGTCGTGGATGGGTGTAGGACTAGAAGGCGGCAGCCATGTTTTTATAATCCATGTAACCTCTTTAACCTACATAGAATGAAAATGGTGTCCAAAAATATTACAATAGTTTTTTCTTTAAGAAACTCCTTTCCTGTACCTGGACAGTCCTTGATATCATAGCCCTTCTCTCCCTCGTATGAATAAAACTTGGGCTACATTCACATCTGCGCCGGGGTCTCCAATGGAGACTGTCGCAGAGTCCCGCACAGAGGACTTTTTTTCCTCTGCCGGTTTCAATTTAAAAACATTGGACACCCAATAAACCCCATTATAGTCAATGGGGGTCTTCCGGGCACCTTGTGTAGCCGCTGTTTTAGTAGTCCACCTCTGTTGTTCGGGTCCCCCTCTTACGCAGCTGATTCCAGTTATTTTTTGGGGGGGGTTTTGAGTACCATTTTTTACTTTCCTCGCTATATTTATTTCTAAAGTGATATCTGTTGTTTTTGAAACCAAATCTAGTCCCAAAAACACCCCTAATGTTTAACACTCTCCAATACAAATCATACTTCAAGTAGATCAGAAAGGAAGCTGAGACCTAGGATGCTATTGTTATTGAGATTGTAATTTGCTTAAAGAATATCAGCGCCCTCAGAATGACCTTGGAAGGAATAAGGTGATCACCAATATTTCTTTCTCTGACCAATTGGTTTAATCTTTTGTCAAAATGATTTTCCTCCTCCCGAGTCCCAGGTGACCACCTTCTTCCCTTCATATCATTTCTGCAGACACAAGGACAGCTAATGCAGTCCTCGAACATGATGACCCTGCAAACAGCTGCGTAAATCTCAACTTCCTTTACTCCTGTAAGTATGACTTGATGTATACATGGGAGACGTGAACCCCAAATCGAACCTTAAAGGGGTTTTCTGGCCCCAAATCGAGTTTTCATACTGTGATGACCTGTGCACTGGATTGGTCATCCATATGTGAACTGTCTGGGTCATCTGCCCAGACCCTGCACAGATCAGCTGTTCTGGCAGCCCCTGGGTTCTGGACAGGCAGCACATGCACTATTCATGTTATAGGAGTGGCAAAGCAGCCCCGTCCACTATATAGCGGTGGTTGTGGGAAACTGCTGAACTGCTCCTATTAATTGAAGTGGCGGTGCACACACTGCCCATCCACTGGTGGCTGATCTGTGCGGGGACTGGGTGTCTGACCCCAACAGACCACACACTGACTACCAATCCTGTAGACAGGTCATCTGTATGAAAACTCGATTTGGGTCTGGAAAACCCCTTTAATAATGCATCTTATGCTTGGGATTTTAGCTGTTTTCTCTCCATTTTATCATTTACACGATACCCAAAGTAAAAAATTTCTTCGTTTCTGTTGGTTTATAATTTTTTGGGGGGACAAATCCTCGCCTATTATCTGTCATATTAAATAGTGCTCAAAGAAATGAAATGTGAGCATCTTTTCTTAGAATGCTACATGATCCTGTCCCTCTGTTGTTCCTCCTGGAAAGGTATCAATAAATGCTATTACCATTCCATTCATTAATGGGATGTGTAATACCACTATATGTTGTCAGACTATGTAGGGGTACAACCTATTAGACAACTGGGTGTTGCCGTTCTTTGCCACTTACTCACATATTTCCAGGAGGGATAACAGAGGGACAGCACAATCCAGAATTCTTAGAAGTTTTGACATTATTTGATTGGGAATATAAGGCTTTACTAAAATAGACATGTCAGCAAAAACGAGAGCTCCTCTTCGATCATAGAGGTGACTTGTGCGTTACTGCTATAGTGTGAGCATTATTTGTGACTACATACAATGTAACTAAACCGACCCCTGTCCCAATCCGTCTTGGCATGTCTGTATTTATAGGGCGCACAGGGTAGACCTCGCGTCTTTTTGGCCGGGCTGTGCACTATGGCTCAGCGCTGTGCTGCGAGTTCCCCAGAGTTTCCCGCATCTCACGTGCAGCTTCATGGAAAATATAATGCCTGATACTTTTCCTTCTCTACCCTGTTATTTCAGCCAGTATAATTGCGTGGGGTCTCCGAAATCCCTGTGCTGGAATCAGTAAGCATATAATTATAGTGAAGAAACAAGCCGCTGGGAATCAACTGCAATTCTTCTCTCAGATGGTATCAGATCCATTCCTCCAATCTGGCGATGGTCTTGGTTTATTTCTAAAAGAGAGAAGTATTTCCAGTCCATGTCTGATACTCTGGCGCACCCCGCTGCTTCTGGATTACCGGGAGGAGCATCATATTGTAGTAGTAAAATGGTGCAGGCTCCGCAAGTCCACAGCGTGGATCAAACTGTAACATAAGAACTAATGGAAACACTTACTGTATGTCCCAATGTGTACGGATTACCCCACACACAGTGATTGATAGCTTTCCTTGTATTTGTGTGTATGTGTGTGTGTGTATATATATATATATATGTGTGTGTGTGTGTGTGTGTGTGTGTGTGTGTGTGTGTGTGTGTGTGTGTGTGTGTGTATGTATATGTGTGTGTGTGTGTGTGTGTGTGTGTGTGTGTGTGTGTGGAATATATATATATTATATATATATATATATATATGGCAGTCAGTGTGTGTGGGCGGGGGGGGGAGTCAGGACTCTGTGTCTATCCTAGGAGTCCTGTCAGGATTTACTCTGCTTTTCATTCTAGAAATCCTACCCTAAAACATCTAACCCTATATATGACACAGCTCAGCTTCTCTCCTCTATCATATAATCCTATATATCACACAGCTCAGCTTCTCTCCTCTATCCTATAACCCTATATATCACACAGCTCAGCTTCTCTCCTCTATTATATAACCCTATATATCACACAGCTCAGCTTCTCTCCTCTATTATATAACCCTATATATCACACAGCTCAGCTTCTCTCCCACTATTATTATAACCCTATATATCACACAGCTCAGCTTCTCTCCTTATCATATAACCCTATATATCACACAGCTCAGCTTCTCTCCTCTATCATATAACCTATATATCACACAGCTCAGCTTCTCTTCTCTATCCTATAACCCTATATATCACACAGCTCAGCTTCTCTCCTCTATCCTATAACCCTATATATTTTTTTATTATAACCTATATATCACACAGCTCAGCTTCTCTCCTCATTAAACTATTATCAACTATATATAACCCTATATATCACAGAGCTCAGCTTCTCTCCTCTATCCTATAACCCTATATATCACACAGCTCAGCTTCTTCTTCTCTCCCATCATATAACCCTATATATCTCCCCCCCCCACACACAGCTCAGCTTCTCTCCTCTATCATATAACCCTATATATCACACAGCTCAGCTTCTCTCCCCTATCATATAACCCTATATATCACACAGCTCAGCTTCTCTCCTCTATCATATAACCCTGTATATCACACAGCTCAGCTTCTCTCCTCTATATCCTATAACCCTATATATCACACAGCTCAGCTTCTCTCCTTCTATCATATAACCCTATATATCACACAGCTCAGCTTCTCTCCTCTATCATATACCCCTATATATCACAGAGCTCAGCTTCTCTCCTCTATCATATACCCCTATATATCACAGAGCTCAGCTTCTCTCCTCTATCATATAACCCTATATATCACACAGCTCAGCTTCTCTCCTCTATCCTATAACCCTATATATCACACAGCTCAGTTTCTCTCCTCTATCATATAACCCTATATATCACACAGCTCAGCTTCTCTCCTCTCTATCCTATACCCCTATATATCACACAGCTCAGCTTCTCTTCTCTATCATATAACCCTATATATCACACAGCTCAGCTTCTCTCCTCTATCATATACCCCTATATATCACACAGCTCAGTTTCTCTCCTCTATCATATATCCCTATATATCACACAGCTCAGCTTCTCTCCATCTGTCATCTCTTGCTCTCAGATGGGGGGACCTTGAGAGGTTCACTTTAGACTCTTGACTCAAACACTGTAATAGTTCACCAAATTTGAAGGATATTATGGTCTATTTCCTAGAGGTTGTTGGAGGGGGGACTCCCAGAATCATATCATCTGGTGGGCCCAAGAAACGTGTCCGGCACTGCTTAGATGGTGTTCCTTGATCCATACGTATTATAATGCCATAGATTGCTACATTAAATGTATAACTATGTATGTGGCGGTAGAATGGACAGGCACCATCAAACACTGGGGCCACTTTGCATAGTCTGCCATATTTACAGAGCTATTGAAAATCTCCATTTAAAGAAGATTCTTTTTGTTTAAATCATTTCCATTGTAATTGTTATGTTTGGTAGGGATATATTGTATATCTATGTTCTTATAAAAGAATAAAACTTCTAGAGCACGCTGCTAGTGCAGTCTCCTAAAACAATTGCTTGTACAATTTACGGATTGTCCACAGTTCCAGCCATAATAAAACTGGCCGCGAGACTCTTGTGTAAAGCCTCAGTTTGTTAGAAATGTTTTTTCCTATAATTTTTGTTTCTTTATTCTTTTGGTGGTTTTTATCTCTACCCACAATGAAGCTCTTCTAGATTTATTTTCTTTTACACAATGGTCCACGCTTCTGCTCCTCATTTGCATGCCTGTTTCCATATTCCCTTTTGGCTCCTGCTATGCTTCATGCTACGCCTAGCTTTTCTCCTCTGGGCCTTCACTTGTAATTGTAGATTATTCTAGAATCCGTGAAAATCCTGCATTGTTGCCAGTGGCGATTGCAGCAGCAAATTTAGCCAAATGGTCCAGCAAGCTTCTGATGAATTCTATTTTCCCCTTGTTTTAGCATGTTGCGTGTTCAGCTTCTGTATATATGTAGTGTACATGTCTAATGCAGGAATGGTGCTACGTATTAATAGCCATGAAATTGGGATGCTGTCATTGCATTTGTTACCATTGCATTAGCAGCTTGGAATTGTTACTTTAATGGATTTGTTACGCAAGAGAGAGGGAGACTGACTAAGAGCCATGCCAACTGCTTTGACATTGCAACAAAAATGCAACCAGCTAATCATAAATCCCGATGGACATGGCAATAGATTGAGAATCCTATATTGCCTAATTTAAAGGGGATTTTCCATGAACATAACCATATTTAAATTTATACACAAAAGTTAAACTTTTTTGCAAACCTGAATAAATTTAAATTTTGTAGACTTTCTCTACCCTGGCGGAAACCGGACTGACCCAATTATAGTCTAAGGGGTCCACGAGTTTCCAGGTGTAACCACTTTTTAAGCGGACATGGTCTCTGTCTTTCGGGCCCCCCATTTGGACCCGAACGACGGAAACCCAGCATTAGGGAAAGTGCATATGACCCAGCCATGATAAGGGAATCATGAGATTGACCATGGAATGTTCTCCTTTTCATCGGTGCGGTTACTTGAGTCACCTCTTCGATGAAAATCTTTAAAACTCTGCAAAATTTATAAATGGTTTTTATTTGGAAAAATGTTTTTTTGTCTACAAATCTAAATATGGTTCTGTTCATGGGAAAATCCATTTTAGTTAGATGGAGAGTGGGATAGGTAGGAGGCCTTGTAGTCTTGAGAACCATCCAACCAACCATCACAAGTATGGTAGGTACTTTTTTGAAATCGAAGTCGTAGATAGATCTGACTTTGGGACTTACAGATCATTTTAGGTGTAGAAGGCCAAGTGACCAATTAGTATATAGAAACACAGCTACACAAGAGCATCATCTATGGGACAGCCAACCCCATTGCCCATTGGACAATTTTGAGTAATGGAAATTAGACTTCATTTTGGGGAGATTATAACCTGCATTGGCCAATAAATCCCCATGCACCCGACCAAATTTATTCTACGGATACTATTCATTGTTGTGGATAGTATATGGACCCATTCATTTCTATAGCTCCATGAACACTACACTGTTTCATGGGACTGCATAGGGGCTGTGAAAATGGACCAAAAATATGAAGCAAGCTGTTTTGTGGTCCGGGCTCATTTAAGTGCTTGGGTGAGCGAAAAACACGGACGGCACCTATATGTCATCCATTCCCTTTTTCATAGACCCATATGGGCTCTATAGTCATGTACATTTAGCCACAGGTTTTTTATTTTGGGTCAGTTTCAGATTGAACCAGAGTAGACTTTGAAGCCCCAGAACGTCTTTCTCTTACACCATGTGATGTTGAATTTGGCAGTCATGTCATATCACCAATCACTGATTTATTGAGAACCATGAACCACAGATTTTCACCAAAAAACACTTTCCCTAAAATTACTGGGATTTACTCTTACTCATAGCAATAACTCTTCATCCGTGAAAACCACGTCAACCATGCTAGGGTGTCATCTCAAACATGCCACCAATTGATCCAGTTGAGCCAAACCCTAACATGGGCACTTCTGGGAACAGATTCTCATGCGTTATTGGTTGACTTGTCTTTCACTTGCTTTAAGAAATGCAGGAATCATGGAAGGGTAAGCGGGAAAATTTTGCTTTATTCTTCGGTCTCTGGGATCTGTTCTATGTTTTCCTAAAATAAGAGCAAGTGGGAATGGCATGATGAATGCAGAACAGATTCCAGGGTTAGACAAGGGGAAAAAATGGGAATGAATTGTTGAGGTGAGCAGAAGTATTTTAGCAACCAAGTGAAGGTAAGAGGGAACTAAAGAAAAGTCAATGTTACCAGTATATATTACAGTTGGCAGCCATAGGTAGACTTTCTGTATGTAAATGTACACGTATGTGAGGAACAATGTGTGTGTGATGTACCTTCTCTCCCTGTCTCACTGGCCGTCCTTTCTCTCTCTTTATCTCTCTCTTATACATGTGCACTGCCACAGGGAAGAGCGGTGAAAATTTCGATAGTCCGCTAACCCGGGACGTGCCAAGATTAGGCTGCGGTCTGCCTCATTATAAGGTTCTAAAGTCTGCAGGGCAGGCGACTCTGCAACCCGCGATGTAGAAAGGACTCTGGTAAATGACCTCCTGTTCCTCTTCTACTCACGTTACATTGTTTTAGTGAGGACGGGGGTGTGCAGTCTATTATTTTAGTTAGAATGTTGTTTTAGGTGGGTTTGGGCCCCCAAAACACTATAGCAGAGCACAGTAGCAAGAGTAATAGTGTACACACTGTGTTATTGTCACCAATATTTGTTAGGCCATGTTGTCATTTCATAACTACTTGATTTGTAATTTTTTAATTGACCTTATTTTTTGTTATACCTTAGGGAGAAAAAAATTGGGCTTATTATTGTCACTATTCCATTGCATAAAATTTTGTTATCCATTGTGAGTTTTTTTTTTTTTTTTTTTCCTGGGGTGCAATGACATAGAATGAGCCACTGTGGAGTTTATTGAAGTGGTGAACCATGGCTCACATCCTGGTCCTCCACATGTCTACATATAGTGTTGGCCCTCAACTGTTGTTGTTCTTGATAGAATGAATAAAAAGAAGGGTAAAAAAAAAAAAAAAAAACCTTTGAATGCCTGCCCAAGTTGTGGCAGTGGTAATCCTATCAACCAGTACGAGTAACAGGAACTCCATTTTGGTTTTTGCTAATGGGACTCAATCACATCAGTCTCTAAATTCACCCCATGTGTTAAGACCATCTGAGATGCTTTTGTATCGAGAGAAGGAGACCTTAGTACGAGAGTACAAAGGGAGGCCATATATGTCTAGTCAACCTTACACAGAGGCCCCTTTCCATGAGTTGGTAGACTCCGAATTCTGGTGGGAAATTCCTGCAGTGATCTGAGAATCTATTCCCCTTGATATTCTGCGATGAATGACCATTTGTCCATCTTAAAGCATGTCTGGTATCTGATCACTACAGGGCAGTCGTATTAAGTTCTGTATTCCAAGGACACCCATTTTTCTTATTGTGCTACCATGTCCATTTCTGTTGAGCAGGGTTCAGCTCATGGTTCAGGCTTTCTGGATAATCTTTCACGTATGAACTGATAACTTGTCCAGGAGAACAATATCCTGGTGTAAGTGTGATAGATGTGTTCACTAGTTTTCATTAAGCCGTTACTAGGAGGTGAAAACCTAATGAACATGGCGAGAAGATACTTTTTTGACATACCAATGCACCAGTTGTATCCACCAAACCTTTTCTCCATTCCTTATCTAACATTTCGCTGGCCATGTAAAATTACCGGATTTCCGAGTCCAAACAACCATCTATTGGTATGAAAGATTGGTCGACATTCGTTGTGAGAGAACAATCGGCCATGCTTTGTTCCTTAGGGAGAGTGGCTTTTTCAGCTTTCCCTATTGAGTCTCATGCACACTTTGCTGAACTGGGCATGCATGAATATGAACTCTTTAGGAACATTATTATGAGGAATCCATAAAATATAACCATACGTGAAATAATTTTCTGTATCTGCCACCTTATGATATTCTTCCCTGTTGACCTGCATTTGATAACTTTGACTACTCCGTTCCATAGTGTGACTATAGATATCATTTGTATTCTCTCTTCTGTGCAATTCCCCGGGAAGGTTTTGGTTTATTGTGATTTTAGCTAAGTGTCTTTTTTTCTATCCTAATTGTGAAATATGGTTATGTAAAGGCATTTGAAGCATTTTACGCAGATTGTGTTTTTTTGGTTGCTAAATATGCTTTTTGTATCTAAAGATCTCAGTATTCTATGTGTAATCTCGTAACTGCCAAGAGAGAGTCTGGGGATGCATGGTGAAGAGGTGGAAAGAGGAGGGGTAGGAGGAGGGAGAGATGGGACTCTTAATAGCCCAGGAGAAGGGCTGCACCAGCTGTCAAACAGACAGAGGCAAATGCATAGTGAACCTTAAGGGTCCCCAAATCGTCGGGTTTATTGTTCAGCAAGAATAGTAATTAAATGTTTTGTTTTGACATTTTGATGGGGCACCAGGGCCTCCTGTCTGGATCTTGCAAATACTTTGCAAACAGTTACATCAAACTGTAGCTTATTTCACCTTTGTTGCATCACAAGGGATCAACTTCTGACCAGAATGAAAACGAAAAAAAAAAAAAAAAAAAAGGCAACGGATTGTACCAATAGTAGGTTTCCATTAAGAAATACAAAAAATCGGTATATGCTAATAACATACATGCTCTGAGCTTAGAGCTTCCCGCTGGCTCCTAAAACAACACTATCAATCACTGCATATTTTTACATTCATTTTTCGTCTAGAAATTGACTTGCGCTTTTCCCGTAGACGGATTTTTTTTTTTTTTTTTTTTTTTTACTTTTTGTCAATACATTATGCAAAACAAATTTTAGCAGCATCCTTTGCAAACTTGGGAGCCCCAAGCCACAATCCCTGCTCGAACAGCTGCGTTGACGTCACAGTTATTGCAGTAAAATTCTATACTGGAGAGAAGGGACTAAAGCGAGTGTGAGAACTCTGTAGATTCAAGTAGTTTTTGGGACTTTAATCTGTATATGTTCTGTTTTTGACCCTAAATATGGTCTGTTCTCTGGAATTCTTGATACAGCCAGCAAGGAACATGTTCATTTCAGGTTATATGTATTTTTTTGATATTTTGGTGTAGAGACAAAGGTCAGACCAACATTTTGAACAAGGGATCTGGGGAAACTGTGCAAGCAGGGCACCTCTAAAAATTTCTGGGAGAAGCCGTTCCTCCAGAGATTTTCCTGTTCTTCCAGTCCAGGAGGTCTCCCCTTTTTTCGGGAGCCTCCTGGAACTTCCAGGACAGTTGGCACTGGCAAGTATGATAGATACGACAATTCTCCTTACACCCTGAACCGTTTTTTATTACTTTATAAGGAGCTTTACTTTGGTCTTGATTATCCTGTAGATGTAAAGTCAACTTAGTCATTTCCAGAATGGCTTCTTCTCCAGCCAGTTGTCTTACAGCACGACCTAGGACAATACGGAGGCGGTTGGGGAAATATTGCTGATCCTCTAAGAAACATGAAATATTATTTATGATAGGTTCAGACTAGTGCTTGGGTTTCCATTCTTCGAAAAACGGAAACCCAATCCGTATAAAAAGTGGATAGACCATAATGGGGTCCGCCAGGTTTCTGCCCAAAAAATGCTTGCAGGACTTTTCTCTCTGCTTTTTTTTTTCAAGCAGAATGGGGAACGGAATCTCCGAACGCAGATGTGAACCCAGCCTTAACTGTAATACATGACAGAATAAGACCATGCAAGTATAGTAGATAAAAATAAATAAATCCGCCCCCCGGACTCAGTTTTATAGACTGCTTTCTTGTCTTCCTTGGCCCATTAGTGGAAGGCTTTCCATGGTTCGGATAACAGTGATTATTACTCTCTTATTATTGGGGTTTGTTCCATTGGTCATATGCAAACCAGTGGTCTTTGTTACTAAACTTTCTTTTGTTCGAGAATATTGATACCCACGATGGCACAATCTTTTGTAATAGATTCTCTCTAACCTAAAATTTGTCGAAGGTGGAAGTTCGTATACCATGCTAGTAACACCAATGCTGAATATCTGTCCTTTAGCTATATTCCAGTTTTCACAGATACTTTGTGATCATGCGAGTGATTCTCTGTAGCGAGTACATTGATCATATTGTTTCCGTCACAGCCATAGTTTCTTCCACCGCATCCATTATCTGACACAAGGTCTCGTGTCCCCTGATTGTGTTATTATTTTATAGCCTAGCTTTTCTGTGGTTTGCTGAATTCATACTGTGAACACTGATCTTTAAGTCACAATTTCATCCTTTGCTTTTGAGATACGACTCATATTCATTTCCTATAGTATGACTCACAGCTCAAAGAAAACGCACTTGTAATGAGGGAGCTCTAGGGGTACAGGATAGGTGACATTTGAAGTCCATGGATTTTGTTAAGTAATTGAACCACTAACCAACGTTCCCTTGTTCTTCCCTCTTGTCTTCAGATCTCAGACCACTGCCTGATGTAGCCATGACGGGAAACTGCACGCGGGAATGTACAGAATACGGACACTCTGACACTTGCTGGATGCCCGGCCAGCCATCCCCCAACCGCAGGCCCAAGAATGCCCTAAAGCTCTCCACTTTTGTGCCTTACCAAGACAAGGGGAGCCAGGAGCAGATTGGCAATGGGAACCCCAGAATTCCAGAGGACCGCATTGGAGGCAACAATAACAGCACCACCAAAATGGCCAACATCCAGCTGTTACCGACTTACAGTGCCTTTACCAGTAACAGCCATGAGCCATGTACGGACTCCCCTATGGAGGAAATCCCACTTACCCAAACGGCGGATTTCCAGCACGCCACAACTCCTTCCTCCCAATCTGCCAAGAGGGAGATATATCTGTGAGATTCACTTTTTTGGCATGGTTTGAACTTGAAGAAGCGAAGGAAGAATTGGGAGATACAAACCTAAACCAAGTTAACTTTTAAATGAAGGAGACAATTTAGAGAGGAACTAAAAGACTATTGCTTTATGGTCCATGCAACTGCTTCTAGGCCTATGCCTATTTTAATTTTTAGTGTTTTATTTTCATTTTTTTTTTGTGTTAAGTTTTCCATTTTTATTTTATTCCTATGTAAAATTTGAACAGCCCTCTACATTGACAATTCATTGTCGTAAAGGTCAGAACTGGATTTAGAGAGGGGGAAGCACATTTTTCTTTGAAAAAAAAAATGTAGTTTTTATATAAAAAAGGGAACTTGCGTTATGTTTCTCGGCCAAAGATGAGAAACTGTAAAGCAAAGGTGGACTTTATAAGCCATTGTGATTGGTGTCTGAGAATCCTTAAGAAGGGTGTTTTTGGTGCTGTCATCTCTTCTGGTACATGGGTTGAATGTCCTCATTTATAGGAGAATTTGTCTCTTCGTGGTGAATGAATGAAAGTTGGTAGAGATTTTTTTTCTTTTTTTTTTTTTTTTCTTTAAACACTTGGCACTAGGCTTAGATTAAGGTTCTTCTGCATATATATATATGTATACATAGGCACATTCAACGACTCACATCTTACCATCGGAAACAACTCTCTGCTCAGGTACTTTAGTATCTGGCTTTGTAGACCTGTGTGTCAAAAAATACCCAGATTCCCGTCTCGTAACATGGTACTAAGGTTCTTTCGACTTAAATTTCAATAAATTTCTTTAGAAATATTTTTGATATTCAACCTATTAAGGTATTCATTTTCTTTTTTTTCCTAAAAAATGGCATGCTGACTACTTGGTTTGTCTTCGTAACATCCATGCATTGATCCATCACTTAGATGGTTACTGCTCTTTTAAGGTCCGTTTAGCTAAAGAAGGTCACATCGGAGAGATACTTTTATAACAAAAAAAAATAAACAGTTCATGTAGGTCACCTATTTTTTTTATTTGTTTTAGTGCATGCTAGTGCTAAAAAACGTAAGAACTGCTCAGCCTTGAGCCAAACTCGACGGAGGCTAGGCAACTGCCTGAGGATACTCCCTTAGGCGACGGTTCGCAACCACTTTTTTTGAAGGGGTCTAATAATCTTGTGAAATATTCGAGTGGTGTCAACAAATGTCCTTCGGTAAAGGGGGGGGGGGGATTATATACCAAAGGTGCCAACTGAATGAGTACGGATGATTGCAAGGGACAGCCTGATGGGGACCAAACTGTAATCTATCTGCATATCCAACTCATCAATAACAGGGTAAGCTGCGAGTTTGACTGGCCGTTTCATGTAGACTTCTGTAAATACAATCCCTTTGAATGAAGATTAAGTCTGCCTGATTTCAGCTTTTATTGTTGCAAGAAACATTTTTTATTTTTTTTTTGTTTTCTTTATTTATTGTAATTTAATTTCGACTACACTCTGCCAAATGGCCCACAACCGGTTGGGAGTCTTTGGCTACGAGAGCATGTAGGCTGGTGTATTCAGTGGCATTACTTCCTGTTCCTATTTAACGGGAGAGAGAAATCCTTAAAACCAGAGTAGAAAGGTTAAGTTCTGTGTGTATATTTCTATAATACGTACTAATTTGCACATAATCTGCCTAGATTTGCGAAATCAAAGTTGCTCCTATTTTTCTTTTTTTTTGGTTATTCAAATGTAAATTGCACCACGGGCTCTGAACGGACAATTTTTTTATTGTTTTTTAGCAGAGCTTATCATTTTGTGATTCTACAATGTGTTTGGAGGAAGCCGTAACCACTTTAGTAAAATGAAGGTTTTATATCCTACGATGGGGGCGTATAAATGTGGCACCCCGGTGCCGTGCTACTTTTAAAGGGATGGGTTCATACGATATTTTTTTTTTCTATTTTAATACACTAAGTGCATGGAGAAGAGAAATGGGAATGCTTTGTATTTGACTACTGGTATTTAAAGGACGTATAGCTTCCTTTCCCTCTTACAACATATGGTATAATGCTGATCCATATTGTCTGGTGCCACCGGAGCGATTTGTTAAATAAAAATTTAAAATGCCCAGATTCTGACTATTATACGGTGTTGTATTAGCAAGTGTAACATAACCTCCATGTGATGCATGCCATCTGTTCTTGTCACCTAATGCTACTACTTTGCCTCTATTGTGGGTTATCTTTTCATTGCTATTTCTTTTCATGCGCTTATGACTTCATACACTACTGTCTTTTACGAGGCTTTTAATAACTGGGTGAGGTGTTGACAGATGTTCCATAGTTATCAGCAAACATTGGCTTACGAGCCGCCATTTTGGTAGAAAATTAAAAGAAATCTGGTCGCTGTGGGCTACAATGTTAAGGTCAACCCATTACATGAATGTCAGGCTTTTACCACAATGTAGTTTTTACATCCAATCTGATACAATGTGTTGATTTTCTAATAGATCTAAAGCTCCTCTTATAGATACTGAGCTCTAAATTGCCCCTAAGATCCCCCTAGTGGTAGCTACAGGCAGCCAGAAATGTATCATTTAAAGACGACTCTCCCGCTTCCCCGACACTCATCTTGTTTTAAATATATTCTTTGAGAAACTACTATTCTGGAGTATCTTAAACTCTCTTGTGCCGTTCCTTTGATATTCCTCTTAGGAAAATTGACAAATGGGTGTTACCAGATGGGGGTGTGTCTCTGCAAGTTTTGACTTTGTCCAATTAGTGCTAAAAACATGCTCTTACCCCCCCATATCACTCACTCCTCCCTCCTCCAAAGAGCTAATTTGCATATTGATAAACACCAATTTACAAGGGGAGAACTACTTTAGGTTACGGTCACCCGAATTAATCTAATGGTGTTTTTCTCGGGTGCATTGGTGTCTGTTACCAAGATACATTGTTGTCAATATGTAAATGAGATCTGTGGAGGAATCTTTGGCGTTTCTGCTTACCTCTCTGGTGCAATGGCAACTCCCTCATTGCTCCAAAGACCTAATTTGCATATTGAGAAATAAAAAAATCTCCAACAGAGCCACTGATTCACAAGGGATAAACAATTTTAGGGTCACCTGAATCAATCTGCAAGGCTGGGTTCTAGTGACTGACCCCCTTTACATATTTGGGGAAGTACAGTTTGCCATTTTGACCTTTCCATGGTTGTACCTCCTATTATTTCCATTATAGAATTGAATATCAGTAAATAATAGAAGATCTTTTAGACAAGCAAAAGTTGTTGGTCCCATTTTTTATGTGGGGTGTTTGTCATTTTTTACCTTTTTAAAGGGGATGTCCGGGCAAAAAATTTTTTTAAATAGGCTGGTGGAAGGTGAAAAATAAAATCATACTCTCCTGTCCCTGGGGCTCCGGTGTCCTCCCAACACGGTCCGGTCCTCCTGCTCCGTTGTCTTCTTGAAGTGAAACTACTCTCCGGCTGTGACATCCTGGTTCCCTTCTTGAGGCCGCTGATTGGCCTGAGCGGTCATGTGCGGCAGGGAATTCCGCCGGAAGACAACAGACAAGCAAGACCGAGCGGCACTGGGAGGCATCGGAGCATCAGGGAAAAGGGAGTATGATTATTTTTTTTTTCACCTCCCCTGGCCTATTTAACAATTTTTTTTTTGCCTGGACAGCCCCTTTTAAGGTTGGTTACCATTTTAAGGTTCATCCCCCAGTTACAAACCATGTGGCACTACTGCCTGAACTTTAAGACTCAGTAGGCAACCCTATGATGTGGGATTTCCAAGTTCAGACTGCACCATCCTCTATATGCTTAGTAGTGTTTCCTGGGGGCACGTCTACAATTTGAGCGGGTGCACAGGACCCTTCATAACCGGAGTCCACATTTTGTTATAAATTCTCCTACTCTAGTAAATGCGAATGTAAAGCTCAATGTAAGTGAACTGGCTATGACGGCTCCTGTGGAGCGTAGATTCATGGCAGGCATCAGCGTGGCCCTTACTGGCATTACTTTGTGCCTTATGCCTCACTGATGTCACCAGTTCCCAGTAAGTTTTCTTGAGCTTTTCCCAAAATGGCTGCTGCCTTTGTGCTTCTAGACATTTGTACAGAATCAAAATGGTCTGATAGATATTGGATAGTAATTGAGAATTTTCTTTTTGTTCGTCGCGCTTCCTCGACCCTGTCTCGCGGCACAGGGTTACGTTTTCACCACCATGTCCCACCATGCCGTCTCTCTAAAGCTAATTTCTCATTAGCAGATCACCAGCCTGGAATGCTTTGCTTCTACCTAATAACCGCTTCTCTCTTCTAACTATTGTTTATAGCGAAGACCTGTAGAGGAATGGAAGATTGACAGTTTTTGCTCTGCAAGTGAGGGGTGACTGTCAGAGCTGTGCTACGCTCCCACATGATCTAATATGACATCTCTAACACACGTCTCCGTCTGGGTAGGTTCTTAATTATCCACTCCTGTCTCCCATTCACTTGCTATCTAATTCCTCGCTCACCTCTGCATTACACTTTGGGCCATGCGGTGCTCTCGCACGTATAATTGTTGCTGCATTTTTAATGTGGGTTTAGATCTTGTTTGCGGAGAGTCTATTTTTGCGGTTCAATCATTCTTGACATTTTATGCACAATGAGTAGAGCCAGGTTGGACAGCTCGGGTGTCTGACACATTCAGACGTCTTTAGAATAGGATGGCTGTCAAAAAAAAAAAAAAAAATTTGCTTGGCCAAATAAGCAGTACACTTGTTATTGTCTTCCTTGCTAGAAGAAACCTTGAATGGATGGCATGCAGAGCATGATGGGGCGTTTTAACTTGTAGACACTGCAGTCCTCATCACAAAAGGTCTTGTGTTTCCATGCCAGAAAAATACAACTCAGATTTCCCGTGGGGATGGACGTTTCTAGGTAGAACAATCGCCTATTGTAAGGAAATGGCTATTTATATGTTTATGCTATGTCGTCATTTGAACTGATAGAATTTTTGCCGCTGCATGTTCGTCTAAGTGAAAGGACGAAAGTAGATTTTGAACTATAGGGTGATGGGGAGGTTAAATTTCCAGCTTATTTTAGCTGTAAACACTTTTGATCCCACATCATTTGCATGTCATGAAAAAAGCCATTTTAACCTAGTTCCATGGCACTGGCAAGGTATCTGGGATAGGTGGTTAGCGTTGTCTATGACTGGGTGAAATCTAAACCCCATACTTCACATACACTTTATGGTTCCTTTATTTGGTCTTCTAAGATGGGAGCATCCTGAGCACGGACATCTGTTTTTTGGGTCTGTAAGCTGTGAAAAATTATAATTGTTGACCAAGCTGATGTGGACTAAAGGTACAGAGATATATAGATGACGTATTTTTTGGGGTGGTAGACTATACACTGGAAAGGAACTAGAAATTGGTCAGTTTACTATATCCGTACCTTAAATATGTAAAGTACAGTCTAGCAATGTTATATGAATGCACAGTTCTAATTTTGCTTTGCTTCACAAATTTTTGGAAATGGTGACACTGTGTGTCAAAAATTTAGACCAATCCTAATGGGCATAACAAATCCCCTATTTTATACGCCGTGTTCATTCGGTTATATGACCACTGTTTTCTTAAATTGTATGTGCAATATGAGGGCAGGTCATTGCCCCCCTATCAAAAAGACTTTCTTGCATTCAAGCCTGCACTATGATGACACAAGACATTTATTTTCCGAGGACGAAAACCAAAGTTTAGAATTTGAACGTGACGAAATCTTGGATCTCCAGTGGCTACATTTGGCAGAGTAGTCTGGTATGGAATGCTAAGTTGTGAAAAAAAAAAAAAAAACACAAAAAGGTGTATAAAAGAAAAATAATCAAAAGCCTGTTTTTAGATTTTTAGTGTTGATTCTTTTTGCCCTCTGACCTTTTGAGGCATTGACAATGTCCACCAATGGAAAGGGGCTAACACGAAAAATTTAATTTACCTGCTTGTGATGCTGCCTTGTTTTGTACAGTTTTATGTACATGAAGGTGTTGCTTTTTAATATAAACCTTTAAAGAAATCTATATATATAATTAAAAAAAAATCCCACACAAAAAAAAAACCTTGAATGAAAATATTATGGCAAAAGTATGTAACTATTTTTAAGATGGGTAAATTAATATGTATAATCAGAAGCTATCGTTGAAGTTTTCTCGATTTCTAAGTATTTGATGTATTTTCCCAAGTTATTCTGAACCTTGACCTTTCTCTCTGGGAAGTTTTTTTTTTTTTTCTATCTTCTCTTCCTGTTTTAATTTCAGTTTTTTTTTTTTGTTTTTTTTTATATTTTTCTCACTCCCTATTTTATTTTTATTAACCCTGTGAGCACAATCATTATTTTTTTATTTTTTTAGTTTATTTTTGTTGTTTACTGTTTTAATTGTTTCAGCATGGCAAGAATAAAACAAATTTGTGGTCTGTCTATTACCGTTTTTACTTTTCAGATACATGAAAATCTTTCTGTTCTGTTTGCGGAGCTGTCAAATAAAGAATTCCATTGTAATTATACCCATAGTGCCTCTGTATGACTTAAAGATTGCGTCAATTCTTTGTGTATCTGCGTTGATTTTATGTAAAATTATGGTTGCACTAAAACAGTTGTGCCGTGTACTGTATCACTTTCAAACCCAGGGTTTTTTTTTTTATTTCTTCCATGTAGACCTAAACCCCACTTTAAACTCCTTAAAGGGAATGTGTCACCAGAGAATCAAGTTTTATGTTTAAACATACTTTTGGAGAATTTTTAGTGAGTGTTTAATTTTTTTTTTTTTCCATGTTTATATAGTAAAAAAAAATTCTAAAAAAACCTACAGTTCTGACTCCGACTATTAAACCAAATGATATGCTAGCACTTCCTATTTTCTGTAGAATATTTTTATGCAGCAGCCACCTAACATAGCACACTGATGGTCATAGCTATTCTATATCTAGATAAGGCCAAGAATCCACCTGTCGCTATAGGTGATTTCACAGCTTATCTATTCCCCTGTGTATACAATGAGCTCTGCACAGGACATAGAACAGAAAATTCTCCCATGAAATTCAATAGGATCTGCTCTAGACCATCATGTCTATGGCCCATCTTCAGGACACAGGAAGTCATTGATTTAAGGCTTAGTGGTAAGAGTTCAAACTGCAAGATTTTTTAGGATTTTTTTAAAATCTAGATAAAAAAATTAAAAACTTCATGTGAAATTCTTTAACATTTTCCTAATCAGGTTTTTTTTTTTTTGCTTTTATAATATGTTGTAACTGGATGAGGGTTTGTTTTTCTAGATCACTATTTTGGAATGCATTTATTTACAAAATTTATTCCATGACCTACAAAAATTGTGGCAATACTGTGTGGGTTTTTTTTTTTTTTTTTCTATCAATTTGACTGTATGAGGGCTTTTTTTATTGGATGGATTACTTTTTGGGGTATGTACACAGATTTATATATTTTTTTTTTTTTTTGTCCCCCTAAGGAGCTTGAAGGTGATCTTTTGATTGCTTATGTAATGCTATGAAATACATTGACAGACATTCTACTACGCAGACGCTCATGGAAGACCTGGATTTGTCTTGCTTCTGACTACATTGCCTCACAATTGTGTAATGGGACAACAATGGGCTGGCAGTCACCCCTTCCCATTGTTATACACCATAGATTCTTTGGTCACTAAACAGTTTTTGAGGGAATAAATGGTTAGAATTGGAGGGTCATCTTATCCCAGCCATTATGGCCAAAACCGGGCAGACAATCACTGTATTTAAAGGGATCCTTTCATTGGGATATCCAATTTTCACTAACAGCACGTCGGAATAGCCTTTAGAAAGACGGTTTCCTACCTTTTATTTTTCTGCTCCGTGCCGCCGTTTTGGAGAATTTTCTTCTTTATGCAAATTAGTCTTCAGAAAGCACAGGGGGCATCCCCTGTGCTCACGTCCCACGACCTTCTGAAGATCCAGAACCGTCTCTCTCTTCTTGTGTTGACACCTCTCTGCAGCGTCAGCACCTACTGATCGTGTCTGTTCGGGATTCAAATGCCGCACATGCTCAGTCGGCTCTGGCACTTCGCATTGGACAGCCGGCATTTTTACGTCGAAATGGCCGACTGGACATGCACAATCGGCTCTGTCCAACGCGAAGTGGTACAGCTGACTGAGCATGCGCGGGATTTGAATCCCGAACAGACACGATCAGCGGGTGCTGATGCTGCGGAGAGGCGTCAGCACGAGAGAGGTGGCGCTGAATCTTCAGAAGGTCGTGGGACGTGAGCACAAGGGACGACCCCTGTGCTTTCTGAAGACTAATTTGCATGAAGAAGAAAATTCTCCAAAACGGCGACGCGGAGCAGAAAAATAAAGGTAGGAGATGAATAGTCTTTCTAAAGGCTATTCCGATGTGCTGTTAGTGAAAATAGGGGTTCCCAATGATAGAATCCCTTTTAATTATACAGGTCCAGCTTCAGTGCTGTGTGAACACTGACGTACATAATAGTGTGCCCAGTTGTTATCATGTTCCTCATGACTTATGCAAATTTTGACCATCCCCTACAGTATATATACAGATCACTGGGCTCCTAAGGAAGGTGTCTATGCCTGAATTGCCAGGTGTTTTCTCCTACGAACCCTTTCCATTACCTTTTGGGCCACTTCTCCACATGGCTGCTTGTCTGCCACGAGGAAAGTCCTGCCTAGATTCTCTCTACCAAAGAGCATTTCCAATAGGACAACCATTGGTCCTATAGCAGCTACATGGGCTGCCTTTATTGTTTATACACCCTTGTTTACTGCTCACAGGGCACTGAATGTAAAGAGTTGCATACGAAGACCCCCAAGAAATTGGTTGTGTGGTCTACGGTATGCCTTGGCGAATCATGACACTTCTTCTGTCCTCATTACGGGAGTGGATAGGTCGTCGTCTTCTACAAGATCATTCCACTTCTGTCTTTGAAATGTCCAATTACCTTAATGGTTAATAAACAGAACGCTCATACATGCGTAGACACTGCATCACAATGATATACAAGACCTTAAGGCACTTTACAAATAACCGTACGTGGGTTGTAGCATTTGGCTATTAATGTTTAAGCTTTTGACCCATTCTCATGGGAAGCCGAATTTGATGGCCCTGCATCTATTCTCCCACATGCAGGTAGGTCATCGGGGTGCTGTTCCTTAATGCATTGAAAACTGCTTCATGTGCATTACACTTGATTCAGTGTGACAAGGTCTGGGGGTGCAGACTCATTAATACTAATTACTGACAACTCTATCTATACACTAATGACCCTTTACCTAATACAGCTGAGAAAATAATCTATGAGAGTAACCACCTGTAACACTGTTTCTATTCCAGTGCTCTTATGGCCAGGATTAGTTTATCCCTAGGAAAGTCTTTCGGATACATACTAACAACATCAAAAATATCTATAAATTGACGTAAATGAGTACACCATTCCTAGAATTCTGCATCCTATAAACACCAGTAGACGTCACTGGCATCCTATGCTAAGAGCCGGTTACCCAGCAGCGCAAACGCCAATTTACCATTATTGATCTCTCTCCTTACTGCGAATGTGTTTAAACAATTCCAGAAAGCAGCGAGGCAAGAAATTCTAAAAACAGAAGAAAATCACACATGAACAATCATAAGAAAAGGTGGGTGGGCAATCGTGGGAGCTACTGAGATCAGAAGAACTCAATGCTTCTGGGATGAGGCTGCTTCCGTTTGTCACGATTGACCCCTTTCTGCTCAGGTCCCCGCAGCCAGGCAGCACCATTTCACTTGGATATATCTGGAACACGGTGGAATAAGTGCAATTTTATGCTTGGTGTGGTGTGTGTCTAAAACCAAGGTGCTGGCGTTGATAGAGTTAAATTTATAATTGCAAAAAATAAATCTGATTTACTGTGCTATTAGGTTTTTTAATTCAGGGTAATCTTAGATCAGGCGGTCTGAAGATGCACCGAATGTGGCTCATTCGGGTGATATTTATAACATCTGTAGATACTTTTGTGTAACCAAACACTAATATTTGGCTTAGGTAGTGGCGTAAATAAGGTCTTGTGGGCCCCAGTACAAATTTTTGCCCGGGTCCCCCTACCCCCTACCTAGAGTGAATTCTTGATAGTGGTAGTTACCGGTGCTGCAGCGATATCTCAGATACTCGAAAGGGATACAGCTGTAGTACCCATAACTGCAGTTATCAAGAATACTGTGAGTGAGCAGCGCCTGGCATGTAAACAATACTGGGACAGTATAATATGCTCCACAGCGCCCCCACACAGTATTATATTCTCACAGTGGCGCCCCCCACACAGTATTATATGCTCCAAAGAGCCCCCCCTCCTAGAGCCGGTGCTGCTATTATACTCTGGGGTCACCTCAATCCCTAGAGTATAATAAGTAAAGGAGGAGGAAAAGTGATTAAAAATAACAAACATACAAATATATTCACCTTACCACACCTCTCCGGGGCATCCTCGCTCCGTCCTGCTGTCTGCGGCATCTTCTTCTCTCTGGCGGCTGTCATCTCACGGTCACATGGAGGCGCGATGACGTCATTACGCTATCGCTCCCCATGTGACGGCTGGCGTGACGTCAGTTACCGGCAAGAAGATCTCCGGAGCCTAAGTGTTTTTTTTTTGTTTTTTTTTATACACCTCCCCTGGGCTGGTAGGGGAGGTGTAACAATATGTATAGCGGTCAGGGAACAAGGCTTTCCCCGACCACTATCATGGTGGTACGGGGCCCCGGCCATTTCCAGCTGGCCACATGTTGCAGTTTTGAAAATTGCAGCATGTCAATTATATCTACGGAAATGCCAGAGTTTTCCCTATAGGTATAAAGGAAACCTCTGTAGACCTCCTGTGAAAAACACTGGGAAAAACCGTAATGTGATGCTGCCGCGGTTTTTGCCGCAGTGTTTTTTTTTGCTGCAGCCCACTACATAGGTCCTTAGCCTAAAGGATCTAAAATGCCTCCCAAACCAATAATAGTGCCCATGTAGGGACCTTTATCGCATCAGAAACATACCTTTGTGGCCACAAACCAGTGAAGCTATGATGATCATCTTTTTGGGAAGCATTTTGACTCCCTTAAGCCATGTCCATTGCCTGTTAAACCAGATTGAGCAGGTCCAAAAAGTATCTAAAACGTTTAATAAATGTGGTGCAAAGCATGACGGTTTTGGCACGAACTGTGACTGAATGTGTTGTCACATAAGCTTTAGGCTGAATTCAGATGACTGTAAATATGGCTCTATTTTGAGAACAATGGCATCATAATTAGAGATGAGCGAATTTTTCAAAAATTCGATTCGGCAACTTCGCCGAATTTTCTGATGCGATTCTCTTCGATCTGAATTAATTTGTGGCGAATAAACAGCTATTTCCTGTCTGCAGAGAGTCAGGGTGGGCGGCAAAATGGCGGAAGTCCTTGGATGCCGCGGTCATGTCTCTCTCTCTCTCTTCAGCACGGACAACTTTTATTCATATGGAAGGATCTGCTAACAAGCAAAGACACGGCTACCCAATCACATCACTAGAGAATATCTTGTGACCATCTGATGTCACAAAGGTCCTTACTAAATGTTCAGTACCACGAAGCATCAGGAAATCCGGATTCCGTGCGATTCGAAGATTTCCTGAATTTTGGATCGAATTCCACTTCTGCAGCTTCGATTCGCTCATCTCTAGTCATAATCCGTCAAGTTAAAGAAGGATGCAAAGGAAAGTCATGGTAACACAAGCCTAACCCCAGGTTAACCAAAATAATGCCACATATTAATAAAATAACCGAACCCATATATTGGATGAAATAAGGCTTCAGTGTTTATTAAGGGTAACAATAAATAATCCCTAAATTATATCAATCAATTCATCATAACTGTAACCACTGCAATGCTTCAGTTATTAGACCACGTACACCCAGAAACAATTCCTCCTCGCGTGGCGATTCCCAAACAGGGTGCCGCAACAATCCGGTGGGGAAATGGCTGCATGTAGTTGTACAGAATGGTGCAGCAGGAAGGCTTTAGCTTCCTGCTCTATCACTCAGGCATCAGCTAGTGATGTCTGCTGAAGACCTGCCGCATTTATCTGCAAAGGAGGAGGAGGAGGACCTCAGAGCTCCCGGGAATGAATATGGGTAAGTGTTTTTTGTTTTTTTCTGGGAGACACTGGGGGACAGTATTACTTGTCTGGGGACCACTAGGGAACATTACTTGTCTGTAGACTACGGGGGGGACATAATTAGTTGTCTTGGAGCCATTGGGGGGACAGTATTATTTTCTGGGGGCATTAGTTGTCTGGGGGCCAGTGGAGGACATTATTTCTTGTCTGAGGGCCACAGAGGAGCATGAGGGTAAAAGGTTAATTTTTGTATGTGCTGGGTGGAAAGTATAGTATGGTGTAGCTTTGAGGGTACATTTACAAGGTGCAGTTTTGATGTGGTTTTTGGTGAGGTTTTCTAAATTGTGAAACAAATTTATGTTCCAGCTGTAACTGCAAAAACTGCGCTGAAAAACACACTAGTAGTTTTTTGTCTTTTGGTAAAAATTATTTGGTAGGGGTGCCCCGAGTCTGAAAAGGTTGGGTAATAAGAGTCTATTTTTTCGAGGTGGGCAGGATGAACCACTGGTCCAGATGATCTTCTCCAGCATTACTTGTAAAAATCAGCTCTCTATAAAGGCCTCATTTCACCTCCACGGTTGCCAATTAAAGCTGTAGAGGAAGAATTCTGCCCAGAGACTAGAACTTTCCAGCTTGTTCCACCAAATAACTGAGCAGAGGTGACACCAAGATTAATAATACTGCCATACCAGAACCACACAATACAACTATATAGTGACTGACTAATTCCACCATACTACAACCAAATAATACAAGCGATTCAGTAATAAAGTAGCGACAGTACAAAGTCTACACACAGTCTCTCATGAACAAGCATTTCCTGCCAGACAACAAAGTGCATTAGCGAAGTTCTTTACAGGTTTCCAGCTAGCAATGGACATCGCGGAGCACCAGAAACAGCATACGAAGAGGAAGTTACTTGCTTAGCCATATGTGAAGCATCGTCTGCACTATGCAGGACGGAACAGGGGTTGTAAATTGCAAAATTGCAGGACCCAAATTGCCCAAGTGACACGCAAGTATTCCTCCTTAGCCTGTACTACCAGCTATATAAGACGCATGGTAAGGCTGTAGCTGAGCAATATGTGCTTAGCCGATGTTCACAAAGGTTCCACTTCCCCCAAATCCAACTAAGAGGAGAAACGTCACCAATTATGTAATACAACAAGTGTTAGAAGTTTATTTTTGTCAATGATCGATATTTGATGTGACCACCCTTGGAGGAGGAGTCCTGGAAGTGATGATCCGGCCCCCGCAGAGCTCTGATCTCATCATCATCCAGTCTGTCTAGGATGACATGAAGAGACAAAAGGATTGGAGCAAGCAAAATCCACAGAAGATCTGGGCTTAGTTCTCCAAGATGGCGGCGGGAACAACCTCCCTCCCGCGTTCTGCCAAAAACTGTCTGCAAGTACCGAGAACTGATGGATGGCAAAGGGCAAAGGTCACCCCAAATATTGACGGGATTTACATTTGTCTTTTCTTCATTCACTTAATTTTGATAGTCGACATGAATTGGTTCACCCATCTCTGGTTGGTATTCCACTTTCAGCGATTACTTTCTTCTACAATGTGCCATTTGTACTGTATACAGCGAATAACGGGTGGAAAACTATTGTGACCAGAGTTGCCCTTTTACAAAATAAAAATGGTTCCTCTACTGGTAGTAAATGTGTTGTTATGTATGAACCCACACTGTGCCGAGAAAACAAGTACACACTAATGATAAGTGCCCTTAAAATGTTGGTTTTACTTAGTTTTCTTTTATAATCCGCCATTTGTTGAAATGGCTATTGAATGTATGGGGGATTAACATTTGGCAACTTTAAAATCCCCTGATTTAATGTAGATGTTCTCAAAAGCCTAATGTAGCAGAAAATGTAGTGCGTCCCCCCCAGCCGATCGCCCATTATTTACTCCCTTGATTGGCCGCAGCATAACAAGCAGCCACTGAAAAGGTCATCATCGTCCAAGAAGAGACATAAACTAACACCATTGATCTATTGAAGGGGTTAAATGAAGGTAACTGAGGCCTGGTGTCTACATCAAGTCTAGATCTAGATTTCTGCTCAATGTGGCAGACCCTACAGTAGGACAATGAAAGAACGTTTCTGGTTTGTGAAGGGTTAAACTTCCTAAATAAGATTCCCAGCTGATCTTAGGACCCACGGCCAATGAGGTTTTTTTCTATTAAATGAATGGAAAGCGCATAGAATATTTAGCAGGAGCCTTCTAGATCCAAAGGTAATGTCAATCATCCCATCCTCTTGGTCCGTAAATTAACCGACAATCCAGCTTCTAAATCAAAAGTCAATAAATATTTGGTGAGGATGGATTTCTGTCTCCATGTGGACAATCCTTTATTAGAAGCGTTGTCAGACATGGGGTTTATTGGGAATATAGGTTGTGTATTTTTATGCATTTATTGATATATACAGCAAATAAAATAATAACGCTAAGCGCAATTGTCAGACTTTATGGATTGTAAAGCTTGGTGAGCAGCGTAGAGCTGTCCAAAAGCTTAGGAGAAGCAATGCTCTGCGGAATTTGAAATCGTAGATTTCTATTAAAGGGAGTCTATACCGCCTCCTCCAAGCATAGTCAACTACTACCGCATTACAGTGCACATGGGAGCGCTGCTCTTGCTGCTCAAGTAGGATGAGTCATATCATAGTATTGGGGCGACCTTATACGGTGGGGCATATACATGACATAGCTATCGAATAATGCACATAGATAAGATCAGACATGTTGGATTTACTCATCCTCATCCTTCTTTTTCTTCAACATTTGCTGACATTGAGAGTTAGGAGGCCTCTATAAGCACAAAATTGTCAATCGATCGTGACGGGTTGCACTGAATTTTCCCTTATGTGTATGGACTGCTTAGTTTGGCCATATTTTAAAAATGATGATGAGGGCAAAGTAGGCGTTAAGAAAGTCGTCCAATCATATAAGTAGAGGTTAGTCCATAAGGTAAACAGAAAGCCTATACATAGAAGTAAGTCCATAAAGTACAACGTATATTAAATTTATTACAGACTCTTCCTGGAAAAGTAATTTTAATACCCAAAAATATTAGGATATTGTTGGATAATATTATGTAACAACTATATAATGAAATCGATTAATTAAACTTTACTTGAGATGGCTCTTGCCATGCTATGAGGTATGGCTCATAACTAAAATTTATAGGCTATGCCTGACACAGGAATTTAAAGAATGCAAAAAAGCGAATCCATGTGTCATGCACTGCCCCTCAAGCACTCCAATCATTCTGGAAAAAATTGGGGCAAAGGTGCAAAATTTACCTACTGGGGACAGGCATGCCAGTATCTCTGTTGCTCCCTGTAAGTCTTTGTTTACTGGGCTACATTGATGACATATCTTGATGACCTCATATCAACAACACATACTGGGACCAGTGATTGGCTGAATGCCACCACCATGGCAGTACTAAAGTGGTGGTGGATGTGACAGGTAAGTAATGCTTCATTTGTACACCCTTGTCTACTTTTGTATCAATTTACGCCAATCTCAGACGGTCCCTATCAATGTAAATTTAGTTTTGCCCAGAGCGTTCCTTCAATTATACAAGACCAATAAAGTGTTGACATTAATAGTGTTGTAGAGTACTTCTACGAGTTAAAATGGTGCCCAAAAATGTGCCCTATTTATAAATCATCTGTCATCCATTTCTTTTGCCATGGTTTCTCATGTCCAACGGTTTTATTTTGGGGGGTGTGGTTTAATTTGTCAAAAATGCACCATTTTCTACACAAAGAAACTGCCGGCCAGTATAGGAGAAAGATAAGTCTAACACTACATTCATAAGAACAATGTTCATGTGATGTCCGTTTTTCTAACCGACGTCACCATTGAATTCAATGTCAGAGAATGCAGGCTATTCACATGACCGTTATTGTAACATTTCGTTCTCAAGGGCCGTCATGTCCTATTTTTGGCCATTTCCATGGATCCCTCCATACACTGTAACGGGAATCGTGAAAACTTCCGCCCCTCAATTTTTCACCTCGGTCGACTGAATGTAGCCTTAGGCTTTGTTCACATCTGTTTGTGTTTCTGTCAAGCTTTCCATTTTTTTAATGCCAAAGAAAGCATAGTCTGCAGCTCTAAACTTGTCATCAAAAATACCATGATGGTCCCCATTAAAGATCATGTGGACCATTGGTGGCCATTTCCATCAGTTGAAAATCGGGTCTCCCAGCATCATGTAAATGGAAATTCCGACACTAGCGTGTACAAAGCCGGGCACTAGCGTTTCAAAATGTTAGACTTTTTGCAACTTTTAGGTTTTCTTTTCAGAAATATTTCACCATTTAGAACTTCACAAAATCTTAACACATCCATCCGAAGCTTTGATACATAGCTGGATATTTTACACCAATTTTGACAACTTAACACTGTTGAAAAATCTCACTTTTTTTATATAAATGTGCCCCATTGACTTCATTAAAAAATAAAAAAGGAGCATCCAGAATAGTTGGCTTCATTACTAGCAATCTATTTCATCGCTATTATCTACGCTTGTACGGAACTCTTTGACACTTTTGCATTTTTCAGAACTGTTTATTGTTTTTCAGATCTGACTTCCTGACTTTTCCCTTTGTGTACCAGCTGTAAATGAAAGAATGAAATCACAGTCTGGCCTCGTGCCACAAGACCAATCTAATTGTCCTTCTATGAGAAGTGTAAAATTTCTTACGCTCTTATCAGGCAATTAGAATCATATTGATGAAAATTTCTGTGGTTTACCCAACACCTAATGTAAGATTGAATTTAGATTAACCAATGGTGATTAATAGACAAATCAGTTTTTCGTCGTTCCAACCCTACACTTAGCTACTATATATCATGTTAGGTTGGAAAAGAAAATTGCAGAAAGAATATTTAGAATGAGGACTGCGGCGGCCTCTTGTTATCTTTTATAGATGAAAAGAATTATCCTGCTTATACATAGATAAAAAGAACGGATACAAATGTCATGGAAAAATGTTCAATGTGACTGTATTTAGAGAGATGTAAGTTGCACTATTTTGTTGACTGATTTACTATCTGGGTCAACAGGTTGTGGATACATTATGCTGCCAAACCATTTTTGACTTTGAGCCACTTCTAAGGGCATTGCCTAAGCATCCTCCCTGGTATTCCGTCCTTTAACCCCTGTTCAGGGATGTGGCTAGACTGCCAAGTCGCTACCTCCTGAATTTGTCCTTATAGTTGGTAGCGGCTGGCCCAGGGGGCAGACAAGAGAATGGTCAGATCCAGACAGATGTCAGGGCAGATGAATTTGGATCAGAAGTCAAGAACAAGCACATGGTCAGAAAAGATGGCAAGGGTTCAGTGGTTAGGTACAAACCAAGGGTCAGGCTCCAGTATCAGACAGGACAAGAATAGCAGATAGAAATGTAGTCAGGAACAAGCCACCGGTCAGGAAAGGTCGGATAACAAACTAGAACCTTATTTCTAAGATGCAGAGTAGAGGAATGAGCAGACTTATATAGGTAGGAGCCAACAGGTATTGACTGGGGGCACAATTATTGATACACGCTGGTCCTCGAAGAAGCATAGAGCTAGCACACACACCCTATGGGTACCATCAGGAGACTGAGAGGAGGCAGAGGATGAGGCAAAGAGGAGGTTGGTACGGACAGTGGGGTGAGCCAGGACACATTGGAGCCAGACAAAGGTGTAAGATGAAGCTCCTGTGCCCCAATGCAAAATCTGTACCAGGCCCCTAACTCTGATGTATTGTTATATTACTGGTATCCTCATAATAGAAAGAGACACCTTATGGGTCCCCTAAGGCTACAGGGCCCAGATGTGACTGTACCCTCTCCCCCCTCTCAAGATACGGCCCTCGAGACAGCATAGACAATCATGATGAATATAGATCCCCCAAGTGCCATGCTACATTTAGGCATTCTTGAGCAGTATATTCTCCTGAGTTGTTACTTAGTAGATATATGGCATCCTAAAACAGTTTCAACTATTTTAATACAGGAGAAGAAACACTTGAAGACACTAATGAGAATAATCTAGATAAGAAAAGATCACTACAAGCAATTTATGCCATCAATATAATGAGGCTTTTGTTGTTTGTTTTCTCAACATGTCAAACACGATTTACAGATCGGTATGATGTTTAAGATTATGATCGCCAAGAATCAATCTAGAAATGCAGAGTATCTCGAGCACTTCCATTATATGTTATGTTAGTTACTGTATTACACTCTCTTATTGCAAAGCCTCAATCTGCCACTGCTTACTGTGAAAGTCGGTAAGTAGCCTTGGTTCTTTGGGAAATAAAAAAAAGTTTTGGATTAGAATACCTAAGGATATGTCTAGACTTCTGACGCTAAAAGATTCTAAAAGATTAAAAGGGTTGTACAGTTTAAACAAATAAATGCTACAGTTTGTATAATGAAACGTTCTACAATTTTCCAATATACTTTCTGTATCAATTCCTCACGGTTTTCTAGATCTCTGCTTGCTGTCATTCTATGTTTAGTTCCAGTAGATAAAAATCAGTCCATGGTCATGTGATATACGGCAGCGGTCTCCAACCTTTTCCCCGCCACGGCCCGGTAGGGAGTGGGGGGGCAGGGCGGGCGGTTTAGGAGTGGGGCTTTGGCCATATGGGGGCGGGGTTATACTCTAAACAGCGCTGTAGACTGGGGCCGCTCTGGCGGGACCTTGGTGTACAGCGCTGTAGACCAGGTCCCCGCCATTAGCTATGGTAGGAGCTGCGGCTCCCGGCATAATGTGACGGGAGCCATATTTACCCAGGCTGCCCCGCGGATCGGCAAAAGACCCCCAACGGCCCAGTCCCAGTCCACGGACTGGTGGTTGGGGACCCCTGATATACGGTCCATAGTCATGTGATGTACGGTCCATGGTCTTGTGATGTACGGTCCATGGTCATGTGATATACGGTCCATGGTCTTGTGATATACCGTCCATGGTCATGTGATATACGGTCCATGGTCATGTGATATACGGTCCATGGTCATGGGATCGACACACAGCTGCAGTAACATCACAGTAATCAGAGCTCTGTCTTGTAAAGAGTCATGCACCTGTGTGTACATCACATGACCATGGACTGGTTTTTATCCATTGGGAGTAAATGAAGATAGCAAGCAGAAATGTAGAAAATGGTGAGAAATTGATACAGAAAGTATATTCTGGGTGGGTTCTAACCCCTAGAAGCAGCGCCCAGCCCCGGGTCACTCTGCCTCCTCCTTTCTCTCCCATGTTCACAGGTAGTTTACCTGTACTATAGGAGCTAGAAGACTATTGTAAAGTCAGCCCCATAGCACAGGTAGTTATCTGTGAAAACAGGAGCAGAAGGAGGAGACGGAGTGACTCGGGGTCAGGAGCTGGCTTCGATTGCAGCATCCCAGTGGACATTGCTTATATTTTGTTTTATTTTATTGTCTGTGACACTGTGTATGTGTATATGCTTTCATATGTATTTTGCTGTTTTGCCTATAGTTTTGTTCCCCCTTTTAGATCCTTCCACTCTGGTCTGGCACCCCCTTCAGTTGAAGGGATTTGGTCTATTTCCAGCCAATCGCTATCCTGGGATAATGGTTGGAGACTAAGAGTCTCCAGTAACAGTTGGTGAGTCTAGTGCTACTCGAGACCATTGCAGCCCCTGAGGGAAGAGAAGTCAGACCTGAATGCTACAGCCCTGAGACAGGAAAGAAAGCTTTCAGCCCCCATAAAGGGAGAAAGAGTGTCAAGTTGGAGATTTCCAATGGCAACATATAGATTTATTGGAGTGGAGAGAAGGCACCAACATACTTTCTTTATCCTGGCCATCCCTCAATCAAGTCTGTGACCAGCCACCACAGTGGAACACCATCACTACTCACATTGGTAAGCTGCATGTGTTACCTGTTGCCTCAGAAAAGTTACATCTTTGTTTAACTGCACTGCTGCCACCTGAGTCATTCCTGTTCTTATCATCAGGGCCCTTCTGAATGCCAACACATGGCTCAGGGAAATAGAGGACCCCTCTCCAACCAGAAGTGATCTGAGGGAAAATACCACCACCATCAGGTACACCAACACTGCCCAAACTGGTAGTTGGGCTGGAAGAATCGGTTGAGTTTTTCGGGCTTACCATTAACAACTCCCATTCTCCAGATGCCTCCATTGGGTTGCAGCATGATCACACGACCCAGAGTGGGCACTAGCCCGAAACTCCTTAGTAGAGCTCTCTAAAACCTTAGAGGAAGTAAGTGTACACCAACTTCCTGGAGAACTCCTTCCCCTAGCACTAATTTTTATCTAATGTGTTAGCCCTGGGGCCACCCAGAACTTCCTCCACTATCCCACCATCCTTAGCAGCCTTTCTATGTGTACGAATATCACTGACTATGCAAAAAAAAAAAAAAAAAAATAATAAGTTGTGCTTGCGCGGCGCTCCCCCCATCACATTTTTGCGTTGCCTGCCTTTGTGACTGCTTTAATTAATGATGGCACGGAGGATTTTCAGAAAATAACGATCTAATAGAAGGCAGAATTTTGATTTATCGGGTGTGCTTGTAAATGGGTAGGATCAATAGCAAAATACTTGTTAGCAAGAAGAAAATAACGAACAATGGGTAAGATTAAGGTCAATTACAGGTTATATTCATTATTACCGCACTTTACAGGAGAGCTGTATCCGTGTTCCCAACATTCGCTTCTGTTCTTAGCAGCAAATGATAATGCTAAAAGTACTTATTCTCCAGTAACAGCCCACCAGCAAATCCATTCTATCACTTGGAAATAAAATTAAAACAGAAAACATTAGAATAAATACATATCTCCCGTCTAGTCATTTCAGTCCAGAAGAATAGACCATTAAATGTATCTTTACAACCCTCTCCCGCTCTCCGTGCTCTTCCCTATCCATAGGACTCTTAGCTCAGATTAATCTTTTAAGTCTCTGCTAATGCATTGAGTGAGTATGTTAGTAAATGACGGGCCATTACTTGTACGTCTCATTTGCTATAAGCTTTCATGATCCCCAGTCCCTCACAAAGCTGTTACTGCGGGGCTGCTAATGAAGCAATATTTTTACATTTTGCCTTAAAAAATGGACTTTGTGATTATAAATTTACAGAACTTTTTTTTCTTTGCTCCAATAAAGCAATTTTCTCCCGATGTAATGAATATAATAATATTCTTGTCTCCTTTTTTTTTTTTAATCTCTTAAAACTTTGCAGTATCATTAAATCCCTTTTTTTCAATATTAAACATATAATTCATACGGAACAGCTGGGGATATTGTGCAGCGATCGTTATGGCTTAACCCGCTTGGAGAAGGAAGGGTGCGGAACGCAGAGCGCTGAGATAGGTTGCAGGCCCCAGGCACTAAATGGGTTATTAAGCAGGAACTGCTCAGCTCTGTAGCTAGTGTCTAGAATTAGACCTCTGTGGTATCTAAGTGCCTCATATTCTAATTTTCTTGTCATTTCTTTAATATACTTTACTGGTTAACACCACTTTCAGTGAAGATTATATTATGTTTTAGTATACCCTTATGGTATTCTAAAAAATTCACATGGACAGTTACATCGAGACATTTGGAATCTCTGCATATAGCTATCGCTAGGTTCACACTAGCCTTCGGCTCTCTTGTGTTCGGTTCCGCATGGGGACCCAAAGACAGAGAGCTTGTTTTTATACTGAAAACGGCCCAAAAGAAAAGTCCTCCTTGCAGGCGGAATCTGTGGCAGAATCTCCTACGCAAATGTGAACCAAGCCTTAACCGTTAAGCCAAAATGTAGAGCATGGCCAAAGACCCAAGATATCAAGATGTTGGACTGATCTTCCTTCTTCCAACTTGCCCACATTCCGGCCACTTTATTAAATTTTGGTGCCATCTATATGAATAATTGCTCTTTACAAAGTATCACTAGTAAGGCGAGTTTGTAGGGATGGGTGAAATGGCTCATTACGAGTCAGGTTTGTTAGGAATCTTACAAAAAATGGTCAGGGTTCAACAAGCACAAAACATTATTTTCCGACCCCAAGCAGAGGTCCAGTGGAACAGAACAGTCTTACTCTCCTCTCCTGTGCACTATCTTAGCATCTGGTGCAGGTATCAGTCTTCTTTGGGTATCTTCTGGCCTCCTGAATGATGATTGGGCCTCAGTGATCACATGGGGTGTGCCGACATCATGATGTTTATATGTAAGCATCATGATCAACGTGATCGCTGTGGTTCAATTACACACCTCAGAAATCTAAGTTGCTACTGATGTCGTTCAGAAAGCCGGAGAAGGCCCAAAGAGGTTGGGGACCCACACCAGATCCTGTGATGGAGGCCAGAAGAAGTGAGTTTCTTATATTTATGGACTTGCTTCACTGTTGGGTAAACCTTGCAAATATTCACAAGATAAATGTTATGAAGTTTGCTCAATTCTGAAATTTTTTAAGCGTTTGGGGTAGTATTTGTGCTGTATACTGTCCACCAATACCACCCCCAATGCTACACTTTATACCAGTGAAAAGGCTACAGTATCCCCTTTATTAAATATAATGTATGGACAAAAGTATTGGGACGTGTACACATTACACCTATATGAACTTTTATGACATCCCATTTTAAATCCATAGGCATTAATATGGATTTGGTTCTTCCCTTTGCAGCAAAAACAGCTTCCATATTTTTTCAAAAGCTTTCTACAAAATTTTGGAATTTTTGTCTATTCATGGAGTGATCAGTTGGACGAGGGAACCTGTCTCGTAATCTCTTTTCTAGTTCATTTCATAAGCGTTCATTGGGGTTGAGGATAGGGTTAGTCAAGTTCATGAACAGAAAACACGCCCAACCATCCATGTCTTTATGGATCTTGGATTGGACACTGGAGCGCAGTCAAGCTGGAAGGGAGGTATTGTCACAAAGCAGGAAGCATACAACTGTCCAAATTGTCTTCGTATGCTGAACCAATAAGATTTCCCTTCGCTGGGACTAGCCTAGGCCAATCCCAGCAGAACAACCCCATAACATGAAAGAAACTTTACTGTTGGCTCGATGCAGTCAAACCGGTAAAATTCTCCTGACATTTGCCAAACCCAGACTGGTCCATCAGACTACCAGATAGAGAAACTATCTTAAAATCCAGCAGTTTTCACAAGGGCCACTATAACACAATAATATGATGCTTCCTGTTACGTACACTATTCTGTTCACTTTTTGGCAATCATCTCAATAACAACAGGATTACAATGAAAGATAACACTTCTATTATAAGACCCACCATTCACAATAAGTGACGGTCAGACCTCATCTTCTCCCCCTCCCTGCACAATGACTTCTTCAGACCTATAGAAGGGTCATTTTCAGACTTTTGCTGCCCATGGTACTTGTGACTACTCTAAAACATATCTCTAAATGCGGTTATCAACTCAGTCAATATGGCTGCCCCCATGATCAAGTACAGAAACACTATCTAGTAGTTAAAAAATCTAGGCCATATATTTCCTTTAACCCCTGAAGGACACGGCCTATACTGACCTTAAGGATGTCATATTCCAAGAGCCACAACTTTTTTATTTTTACGTTTAGGTAGCCATACTTGGCATGTTTTTTTGTGGGATTAGTTGCATTTTTAGCGCACAAATAATTTAATGATTAACATTTTCTAAATCATTCTTGGAGAGAATGAGACAAAACAAAAATTTCTAAACAGAAATCTAAATTTATTCTGTGGGTTAGTATGAATATGGTGTTACCCATATCCACTTTTTTTTCCTTCTTTTTGGGTCACCAGATTCTGAAACCCATAACATTTCAGTCTTCCATCCTTGGAGCTTGAGTGATGGCTATTTTTCCGGATCACTTAAAGTTTTCATTTTCCTCATTTTGGGATTTATTCGACTTTCTGATCACTTTGCATTTCCTTTTTTGGGTGGTAAGATGAACAAAATTGGGGATTTTGGCCTAATTTTCATGCCATTCATCAGACGAGTGAAATCGTGACTTAATATTATAGGTTAAGTTTTTACAGAGGTGGAAAAACCATTTAAGTACTTTTTTTCTTTTTCAAAATATTTTAGTGGGCAATTTTTTTTTAACCTATGTTTTAAACAATAGGCGGCTCCATCTCCAGTACAATGAAGTGCTTATGTATTATACCTGTTACTAAACTGTAACAGGCAATCTATAAAGACACCCTCTGGCAGGTCCTAATAGAAGGGGCATGATGGCAGTCACGAGGACTATTTTTAAGGCCGTGGTTGCCATAGCAAGCCATTGACTCCCTGCGATTGCTCTGGGGAGGGGGGGGTGTCAATGGAGAGTTTAGGTTGACTGACGCATCACTAAGATGATACGGTCGATATTGTCCATGGCATCTCAGGGGTTAAACAGCCAGGATCGGTGTTCTCTCAGCTGTTGTATGACTTGGCTTCTGGGCACACGCGATCACGGTCACATACATGTATGTGGGTATGCGCTAATTAATTACACGTATGTGCAAATTGAGGAAGGGGTAAATAGTGCAGAAATCTGTTGATGCGGTGATACCGATTGTGGTTATTTTTTTATTTATTTATGTATTTTTGTTTAGTTTTATATGTGATGTAAGAAAAAGGGAAATTTGAAATTTTTATACTTTTTTTTATTAAAAAATACAATTTTTTAAAAATTATTTTTAACTATTATTTTAGTAGTATTACAGTCTATGGTAGAATTATTCTGTTACTATTGCACTGACAAGCTTGGGAGCCTTCAGAAGACTCCCGATTGCCACGGCAACAGGAAGGCTCCCACGATTTCATCATGGGGGAGCTATATGATGATCAAAACAAAACTAAAAATAGCCCCTGAGATGCTGCGGTCTTTTGGTGTATCCCATGAGTCTGTTCAGTCACCCAGCCATTTGAAAACAATCTATCTCAGAAGTTTTCTTCAAAAATTTTGGAAAAAAAAATTGTGCCTAAGGACTTGAATTTTATACATTTATACAAGGTTATTTTTAAGAAAAAGGAATTTTAGTCGAGCTCCGTAATAGATGTTTCGATTTGATACATTATAGGATACATAACTTATTATTATCTTTACAACTTAGAACGTTTTCTTGGATGCTCGGAAATAATATTTCTTTAAGGAGTTTGACCTAGAACCACCTGTTGTGAGGCATCTAATGTATTCGCTGGGAGGATATAACACCTGCAATTCGTTCCTTGCATGTAACTCGATCTAATAGCAGGTGTGTGATGTAACATAGTAATTGTAACCTGGTCCTATGTGGGTCACGGTTGCATGCAGGTATAATTAGAGCAATGAATGCTTAATTAACTACCTTATGTAATGTAGAAACTAAACTTCTAAGGAGGTCACCTTCTTAAAGAGAACAATATCCAAGTGTCAGCTCTGGGCTGGCTTACTCTGCAGGCTGAGGACACACATTCAGGTTACGTTGAAGCCAAAACTAGGAGTTGATCTGATAACAAAGAAGAGAATTCCCATGTCTCTTTTAAAGGTTCTCGCCCTTTATGATCCCCACACTGGGGTAACTATAGGGATTGCAGTGGTGCAAGTGCAGAGCAGAAGCTTGGGGTAGGGATTGCAGTGCATTGTAAATGTATTACCCCTGCTCTCTGGTGCACTGGGGGGAGTTTTATGATACACAGCATACAACTGTCAGAAAGGAGAAAAAAAAAAATTGCACTTTAATGGAAAAAATAGCAGTTGGTCAGTAGAAGAGCTAAGCAAACCTAACAAGATTTGTTCAGACAAATATATGTTAGGTTTGCTTGTCTAGTTTATCATCTCTATTATCTTTATCATTATCTATCTATCTCATATCTATCTATCTATCTCATATCTATCTATCCAGGGGCGTAACTACCGGGGTAGCAGTGATAGCGACTGCCACAGGGCCCGGAACATTACAGGGCCCGGAGCCCTGTGGCAGTCGCTACCGCGAACCCCACAATCACTGCTATCGTTATACTCCGGGGTCTTTTGAGACCCCGGAGTATAACGATCGGGGGCCCAGGGGAGGTGAGCAAACATAAAAAACACCGTAACTCACCTCTCCGCAGGCTTCGGGCCTGTTTGATGACGTCCCAGACGTCAGCCGACGTCATTATGCATCGCGACGCCGGCCTGGATCGCGCGAGATCCGGTCTGAAATTGAAGATGGCCGAAGTAGCGCACGGGAGTGCACCGGAGCGAGGAAGAGGTAAGTTGCAGTGTTTTCTATGTTTGTATCCTCCCCTGGGTCTCCGATCATTATACTATCGTTCATGGGTGGTACACTATGGGGCAAACTACTGTGTGCAGGGGCCACTATGGTGCAAACTACTGTTTGCAGGGGCCACTATGGGGCATACCACTGTGTGCAGGGGCTACTATGGGGCAAACTACTGTGTGCAGGGGCCACTATGGGGCAAACTACTGTGAGCAGGGGCCACTATAGGGCAAACTACTGTGAGCAGGGGCCACTATAGGGCAAACTACTGTGTGCATGGGCTACTATGGGGCAAACTACTGTGTGCAGGCACCACTATGGGGCAAACTACTGCATGCAGGGGCCACTATGGGGCAAACTACTGTGTGCAGGGGCCACTATGGGGCAAACTACTGTGTGCAGGGGCCACTATGGGGCAAACTACTGTGTGTCGGGGCCACTATGGGGCAAACTACTGTGTGCTGGGGCCACTATGGGGCAAACTACTATGTGCAGGGGCCACTATGGGGCATAATATTGTGTGCAGGGGCCACTATGCTGCATAATACCGTGTCCAGGGGCCACTATGGGGCATAATACCGTGTGTAGGGGCCACTATGGGGCATAATACCGTGTGCAGGGGCCACTATGGGGCATAATAGTGTGCGCAGGAATGCGGTTTGTGTGTGGGGGGGGGTTGGGGGCGGCGGCTTGGGGGGGCCCATGTCAAATGTTCGCCTTGGGGCCCAGCTATTCCTAGTTACGCCACTGTATCTATCTATCTATCTATCTATCTATCTATCTATCTATCTATCTATCTATATATCTCATATCTATCCTTCCTATCTATCGATCTATCTATTATCTATCTATCCATCTACCATCTATCTCCATCTATCTCCTACTATCTATCTACTATCTATCTCCTATCTATCTATCTATCTATCTACACTATCTATCTATCTCCATCTATCTATCTATCTCCTATCTATCTATCTATCTACTATCTATCTATCTATCTCCACTATCTATCTATCTATCTATCTATCTATCCATCTATCTATCTATCTCCATCTATCTATCTCCTATCTATCTATCTCCTATCTATCTATCTATCTATCTATCTATCTATCTATCCATCTACTATCTATCTATCTATCTATCTATCCATCTATCTATCTATCTCCTATCTATCTATCCATCTATCTATCTGATCTATCTATCTATCTATCCATCTATCTATCTATCTATCTCATATCTATCTATGATTTGGTGCAAACCTCAGGAAACAGATTGGTCTCTTTAGATAAATGCAAAAACAGGCATCATTCTGGCAGTTTACAAAAATAGGTTTATTTCACATGCACACCTACTGTATCTATCATATGTCTATTCATCTATGGAAGTGATGGCAAACCTTTTAGAGACCGACTGCCCAAACTGTAATCCAAATCCCACTAAATTATCGTAAAGTGCCGGTATAGTGACCGTGCAATGTTATTACAGCCTGTAATCATATCACATGTCTTCTATAAAACAGATACTGTGTGATATAAATAGTGAAGGGCCCCCACACAGTATAATGCGCTCCAAAGTGGCCCCCAGACAGCATTATATGCTCCACTTTGGTCCCCCCCCACAGTGTTATATGCTCCACAGTGGGCCCCCACACAGTATTATATGCTCCACAGTGGGCCCCCACAAAGTAGTTTATGGTACTTACCCAGTATGGCTGCAGTCCCACAAAGAGGTTACACTCTGCGGACTACACTGACAGTTTTCAGCTATAACGGATTCCCCGTTAGTGAGCGATCATGGCGACAGTGCGCATGCCAACTGAGAGGGCTCTGCATGCCCTCTCTGACACACGTGTCATAGGTTCGCCAACATGGATCTATGGTTTCTCTATCTATAGTACATCTATTCATGGTGTCTATTTGTAATATCTGTCTGCTTATTTTTACATCTAACTATCTATCAATAGATCTACAGTATCTACTGTATCTATCTCATATCTATCTATCTATCTATCTATCTACTGTATCTACACACGTGGACAAAATTGTTGGTCCCTCCCTCGTTTAATGAAAGAAAAACCCACAATGGTCACAGAAATAACTTGAATCTGACAAAAGGAATAATATATAAAAATTCTATGAAAATGAAGAAATGAAAGTCAGACATTGCTTTCCAACCAGGCTTCAACATGAAACAGGCCTGGACAGAAATGATGGTTCCCTTAACTTAATATTTAGTTGCACAACCTTTTGAGGCGATCCCTGCATTCAAACGATTCCTGTAACTGTCAATGAGACTTCTGCACCTCTCAGCAGGTATTTTGGCCACTCCTCATGAGCAAACTGCTCCAGTTGTCTCGGGTGTGAAGGGTGCCTTTTCCAGACGGCATGTTTCAGCTCCTTCCAAAGATGCTCAATAGGATTTAGGTCAGAGGTCATAGAAGGCCACTTCAGAATAGCCCAATGTTTTCCTCTTAGCCATTCTTAGGGGTTTTTAGCTGTGTGTTTTGGGTTATTATCCTGTTGCAAGACCCATGACCTGCGACTGAGACCAAGCTTTCTGACACTGGGCAGCATATTTCTCTCTAGAATCCCTTGATAGTCTTGAGATTTCATTGTACCCTGCACAGATTCAAGACACCCTGTGCCAGATGCAGCAAAGCAGCCCCAGAACATAACAGAGCCTCCTCCATGTCTCACAGTAGGGACAGTGTTCTTTTCAAGATAGGCTTCATTTTTCCATCTGTGAACATAGAGCTGATGTGCCTTGCCAAAAATTTTGATTTTTGTCTCATCTGTCCATAGGACATTCTCCCAGAAGCTTTGTGGCTTGTCAACATGTAATTGTCAACAAATCATAAAAAAGCTAGAATGGAATTTGCCAAACTACATTGTGGGTTTTTCTTTCATTAAACGAGGGGTACCAACAATTTTGTCCATGTATCTATCTATCTCATATCTATCTATCTATGTCATATCTCATATCTATCTCATATCTATCTATCTATCTATCTATCTATCTCATATCTATCTCATATCTATCTATCTATCTATCTATCTATCTCATATCTATCTATCTCATATCTATCTATCTATCTATCTATCTATCTATCTATCTATCTATCTATCTATCTATCTATCTCATATCTATCTATCTCATATCTATCTATCTATCTATCTATCTATCTATCTATCATCTATCTATCTATCTATCTATCTATCTATCTATCTATCTATCCCATATCTATCTTTATCTATTTACCTATTTCTAGTATCTATGTATCCTCATTTTCTCCCAGCATGGTGCCCTATGTTCTACAGACACAGGTTTCTATATATTTTTCTTGCTCTGCTATCTCACGGTTGTGATTTCATTCTCCACAATTAAACTGTGAATTTATTTCCGGCGATAGAAATGTAAATACAGATCCCGTCTCGGTATCTTCCCGATGAAATTCAAAGCAGATACAGGCATTCACCAATGTCATCTCATCAGTATAAAGTCCTTCGATTTATGTTTGGGAGGTGCCCAATTATTTTCTCTTCTCCCCTCCTCTCTCTCCTCATCTCCAGCGCTGCGATTAAAGTCCTTATTTAAGTGAAATTAAAAATAAACCTCCAGCTAGTGTTTTTTTTTTTTTTTTTTTTTTTTTTTTTTCCTTCTTGACAACATAATTAGATTGGAAATAATAACTATTCTTTTTAAAGGCAATTTATCAGATTCCTTTTATATTTGATTTCTTTTTTAACTCATCAAACTGGAGAAGGCGCCGCAGTGGGTTTTGCATGCTGCGTTGACTCACAGCACAGATGTCCTGGCTCTAAACTATTTTAGAGTGTTCATTGTTAGGATAATGAAAATGCTGATCGCATTGAGTTGTCATTTAAAGGGACAGTCCTGACATCTCAGGCCAGTCGTATCGTGTTAGCCGAGTCATTCCGTATTATATTACATTTTGGGCCTGATTTTGAAGAGTATTTTCCATTAAAAGAAAAGAATACAAATAAGACCTCCTTGGTGCAAAAGAGGAATTTGCTCCTAGCGCCACCTATTGGAAGGTAGTACCCTATAGATCAATACCTGGTTTTTAAAGAAACCTAGGGGCATAATCTGGAATAATAGGCAAGTCGGTATGACTCCTCCAGAAGGAAAAGGTCCCCATCCACGGACAGCTTCTTTCGAGGTTTTTGCCTCTCATCAGTGCAAAGTAGGGTACTGGCTGGTGGGTGAGTGGTCTTAACATGGGTCAGAAGGGGTAATGAGGGACATGAGAGGTATTAGAGACATTACCCCTTCTGATCCACATTTCAGAGGCCAAGGAGAGGCGAGTATACATAACACACATTCTTACTCACCTCTCCCGGGTGCCGATGTGGTGTCCAGTGGCTCCATAATGGCATAGCGATGCCAGTCAAAGGCCACTGACCTTATTCCGAATGCTAGAAGAGGACATAGAGGAACCACCAGACAGCTTGTTTTGGTTACTCACCTCCCCTGGGCCTCAGCTTATTATACTATAATAATAGTTCAAGGGTGGTGAACCCCAAAAATTTCAGGTTTGGCCTATCCCAAAATTTTTGCAAAATTTGGAATGATCCCGGCTCGTTACAGACCAGTTTGTTCATCCCCGTATGGGCAATCCCTTTAGTGTCGGCCACGAATGAGTACTACTTTACACTATACCTACAGCACGTCTCCAGATATCTTAAGATGGTGCCTAAGATTATATGGCATTCTTCCTTTTATCTATCCATGTATATTGCACTCCACTCTCCTGAGCTAGGATGAAGCCCTGGCTCCTTTGATCTGAGCTTCTGAAAACCGACAGGGGATTTGCTCCGTAGTCCTGCTCTTTCGCACTCTTCGTGCCAGGCATCGAAACAGATTTTGTGCCAAGCCTGTCCCAAAGGACTTTGACGTGCGACTGCTGTAACCTCAGTAGAAACTATTTTTTTCTTCTCTGATTCTGAAACTTTAAGGTATATAGTTTTGAATTGCAAACTCTCTTTTCATATAGGATTAAGTAAAATTTTAAGCTTATTGGCCCTTTAATGCGTGTACTCTATCGGGAATTAGACTTACCACATGGCATCGTAATTATTAAGAGATTTTAAAATGTCAGGTATTAAGTGTATTTGTGTCTCCGATATGGACCTACTGTTGAATCCATCCTGAATTCTTCAGAAGACTGGCAAAATTCCTTTAAGTTTCTCGTTGCCATGGTTACCTTTCAAGAGCTTAAATTTAAAAAGCTTGAAAAAATCTTCTTTCATATGGTAAGTTCTTTTCAAGGTGCATTCACCCTCAGGTTGAAAATGATATATTATTTTATTGTGTTCAACATATGGCAGTAGAATACATTTGTTTCACCCGCTGAATAATCGCGTATTTAATGTTCTAAAGGTAATGTCAATATATTATTTGACTCGCCCCAAAATTTCTTTTTATTTGTGGGAACTGGAATCCGGATAGAAAAAAAATATGATATTTTCTGCTTTGAAGTAGCAGCGTTCAGCCTACAGTATGTTATCAGTTTGGAAAAATATGACCTTGTAAGGCGTCCTGCACATGGGGGGGATACAGTCCGGAAAATTTGGTCCTTCTATAGGCTGGATTTCCAAGACCGTATCCAGTCCAGAGATCTATAGTGATCCATGATGCTAGGAGAACCTGTCTCCCCATGGCTCTACTGTCTAATACTGTATATAGTTGGAGACAATATAGCCACGGGGTGGCAGGGACTCTTCGTAGATCGTAGATTACTATTATGCTTGGAGTCCTAGTCTTTGGAGTGGGTTCAGACCAGATTTTCCAAACAATATTTCCCCCATGTGCAGAAGGGTGTACATAAAATGATGGTAGGCTTCAGTCCAGGTTGCTCTTAAGCAGGCCATACACTAGATTTCAGATGGCCAGAAATTTACATTTACCTTGTGATGCAACAAATGTTGGCCAAAGACCGATCTGTATGGAAAAAGTTGATCTGTCATGTTGGATCTTTTTTGTCAGGCTAGGTTCATATCTGAGCTTGGGGACCCGAAAAATGGAAACCCAATCCACTTTAAAAGTGGTTACCTGCGGAAATACACTAACCCCATCATAGGCTAGAATGCGGTCTGCCAGGTTTCCACCCGAAAAATGCAGGACTTTTCTCTCCGCATTTTTAAAGCGGAATTGGGAACGGAATCCCCGAGCGCTCACCAAGCGCAGATGTGAACTAAGCGTTAGGTAGGGTGCCATAAGACAACTGTACATCTTTTCAATGGAGGCCCAGCCCAGTCTCGATCTGCCGATTATCGTAGCTTAATGCGAAGTCTACCTTCCCAAGACCCCTGCTTTCCAAAGGATGGTGGAATGGTTACATTATTCTATGATGAATAAGAAGCACCACGTACTACCGAGAGATTCAGCGTTACTATGACGCCTCCTCTCTACTTTTATGTTAGATACTTATTTATAGCTGTATTATCTATATGAATATTATTTTCATAAGATGACTCTTTCTCCTTGCAATAAAGCAGACACCTACAAATACTGAGAGACATATTGAGCTTTCTTGGGCTCCTACCTCAGTAACAGATGTCTGGTGTCCATAAGTAGACTTTGCCTTACCTGCATCATGTGTCTGCCACCTTCCTACAAACCCACAAGGGAATATATAGCTGCAATATTAGTAAATATAAGATAATGCCTTACAAACAGCCCTCTTCATAGGAAACATATAGGTCTAAGGTCACTGATGATTCATGGGCTGTGTAAAAAGGCCAAGTAGAAAGATAAGTCCATTTTGTGGGGATAGATTAGACAAATAGGGTCTGAGAGAGAGAGGAGATAATGTACAGATTATAATCTGTGGCTGGAAATTAGTGTATTAAGGACTGGAGAAAAACTAAATTTGATGAATGAGTTAATTGATAGAGAGAGATAGGAATATAGGAGACTGAGGGAAAATTAGTGGACTGATTTTTACTTTTAAAAAGCATAAAAAATAGTGCAGTACGTTACTAGACAGGCTGTTTATTACCACCGACTACCATACATTTACCCATAGCCATATCTGTTTCTGTCTCTTTGACATTACTAAGGCTGTGTTTGCATTAAAGAGCTAGAAAGGGGTTAGACAGAGCCTACGAGTCGGAGTGTCATACGTGACTTTTTAAAGGCATTTTGCACTTCAGGCTCAGAACAAACCCCGTTCGGAAAAAAATAACAAAAGGCTGAATCCAGAATTAAATGAATCTCAAAAAGTTTGCTCATCTTTAGTTTTTTATCCTAATGTCACATGCTGTACAGTCCCATCTTCTATTATCTAAGGAAGACATGTTTGTTAGCCAAGTAATTGTCTTGCTTTGTTTGTGTTCACAACATTTGTCATTTTGCCACCTCTAGCTTGCCAGAAGCCCAGTTCCTGGACGTAGGTTATAGCTACATTGACTCGGCTATGTTGTTCTACATAACTCTTCTGTGTTGGCCTCCATTGACTCCGTACTTGCCAACATTCAAGGAGAAAGGCACACAAAGCTTGCCACAAATGTATTTGACAGAAGCCACACCCCATGTGGACATGGTCATTCCCCCTATATGTGAGGCTATGCCAGCTTTGGGGCTTCACCATGGACCCTTTTTTTCAACATGGCACAACATGTACCTGCCATGTTCCCTTTTCAGACGTGAACGATACGTAAAGAGACTCTTCCCCTGGCAGATGTTGAAGCATTCTGCTGGGCCTGGGAGATTTGCCAGCTCTTCAAGGAGTCCAGGAGGTCACCCCTCCGTGGCTATTCCCCCTAGATGTGAGGCTATGCCACCTTTGGGGCTTCACCATGGACTCTTTTTTTTCTTCGGGGGCCCTCCGGGCTCCCCCGTGTGGGGTCCCCCTTTGGGGCTTCCCCTTTTTTTTTCGACATGACACAACATGTTCCGGCCATGCTCCATTTTCAGACATGAACAGTACGTAAAGAGACTCCTAGCCTGGCAGATGCCTGGGACATTTGCCAACTCTTCCAGGAGGTCACTCCTTGGCATACAATACTTGCCGACAGGAGCGTTGTCAAGTATGATTGACGTTGTTGTACTGATCTACATAACTCCGCGGTACCAGACTACATTGACTATGCTATTGTACTACAACTACTCAGCTATTCTTAGCTACCACTGCTCAGCTGTACTGAACTTCAACAGCTCTGCTATTCCAGACTACACTTGTCTCAGCTAACCTTTGTGTCATCTCCAGCTTCCTGCAGTCATCATATTTAGAGAGGATCTACCACACCAGGTACCTTTCTAACACCTCTTTTTAAATATATGTGCTATATAGGTTCCTTTCTGGAGGGATTTACATGTCCCTGTCCATGGTCTTCATAAGGACAGGGACATGTAAGTTGTTCACTTAGTAAAGAGCTGCCTGAGAAATAGAATAGTCGACTAACCTGAAATCTATCCCATCTCCTTGTATATTCCGTTCACATTCCGGGAGATGGAGATGTGATGATCATGGAGATTGTTCTTCCAGTGTAATACATTGAGGTCAGTCTGTTGTCTATTAATCTCTGGGGGGTTCACGAACAAAACATGGAGATCAATGCATTTAGTTACCGGGACTTTACTGATTACCAAACTGTGTTTTGTAGCTGTGCGTATAAAAAAGGAGCCAAGTAATGTGGAAATCTTCTGCTTCTGCTATCTAATCTATCTGTATGTGATGTCAGTAGCGATGTCATTCTATTACATCAGAATTTTGGTAAAATTATACACACCTAAATAAAACCTGTATAAAGATATCAGAAAAACTACAGTGATAATCGGCCATTTTTTTAATGGCTGTCACACGGCAGCCTTAAAGTCCCTGTACGAGAGTGGGAGCTATTCATATGACTTATTTTTTAATCACTCATGTCTTATTTTTACCCGTTTTCACAAATCCCTCAATATACTGAAATGTGTGAGGGATTAGTGAAAATGGGGTGCAAAGTGGGCGTGATAAATGTCCATTCTTATATCTCGCTGCAGGGGGTGGATTACCAAATGTGATTTGAGAAGCAGTGATGTCACTGTGATGTCACTTATGTAAAATGATTTAGATGAGTTATGGTTCAAGACAGAGGGTTTTATGGAAAAAAAGGTTAAACATTTTTTGAAATAGGTCATCGATTAGTGATTGGTGGGAGCCTGACTGCTTGGTCCACCATCAGGATACAGGAGCCTGAAGGGGTCACAATGCTTACTGTAGCCCCTTTGCTTACATGAACTGCAGAACACATGGTGGTCTCCTATTGATGGCATATTTTTGTTATGCGACTAGAAAAATAACCTTAACATTAGAAGTATTTATTAGTTTCTAGGTTTACCAGTTTGCCAAATGTATTTGGCTGATGGCCCCAATTAGGCTTGAGCAAACTGGTTCGTAACAAGCGAGGTTTGTTATAAATTCTCCAAAATTAAGCAGAGACCCAGTGAGTAAACATAATAAGCAGTCTTACTTACCTCCCCTGGGCAATGTTGCAGCATCCAATGGAGGTTCCCACTCTCTTTGAGCCTCTTCCAGCCTCCTTAGTGACATCAGTGATAACAGAGGACCGATGAGGCCTCATGGGTCACGTGGGGTGCATCAATTTCATGACACTTGTGTCTAAGCATCGTGATGTTGGAGCACCCCACATGGCCGCAGAGGTCTGGCTTCCAATGGGTCTGAGTAACTAGTGTTTATTGATGATGTGTCGGAAGATGAATTCTGTAGTGTACAGGGATAGACCTTATGCAGTAAAGTTGATTGGACATTTGCTACCAAATTTTTGACACGGTGTATGGAGCAACATAAACAATAAAGAGGCCTGAGTGCTTTGCTAATAGCTGATCTGCAGGGGTGCTGAGAGTCTCCTACCAATCTTATATTGATGGATTCTCCTAAGGATACATCATTCATTTAAAAACTTTAAAACCCTTTAAATACTTTCTGGAATTTTTATAATCCTCACGATATATTTACTTTATATTCAGTACATTTTTTGGTTTCTTATTTGCTTTCTCGTGGCACAAAAGGAGATTCTGTTTCATAAAATGGATTTTTTGCACCTGCACAGACGGCATATTTATACACTTTATAAATGCTAAGTTGCTAAAAACAATTTCGGAGCCATAACCCTTCAATGATCAGCACTGAGTTTAGATCTGACCAGGAACATGTTTACATAGCTAAGACTTTCTCCCAGGGCTTGTATAAGTTTTCTCCAAAAAATTGATCTTCGATTCCCAGACAGTACATGATATGGATGAATAAATTCAGTACACAATGCAGTGGAATATGTTGGATAGGAAACAAATATTTTTTGTAATTACATTTTATATATTTTTTGATTTTTCTGTTTCGATGGTCTTAACACTGCGGGGCAATTTACGAAGCGACTTTCTTTAGCTTTTTACACCTTTACATTTTTTAATAACCTTATGTTTAAGGGAATACGTTTTTCAATGGAGCACAAATCAGTAAGCTTGCCATTATCAGAAGCTTTACAAAATGGCTGGCCTATGACCCCTAGACTCCAGTGGCTTTACTGCTGATCATCAAAAGATCACAACGGCTCTCCTGAAGAAGAGGCGACCGTCCAGGTAAATTTCATTTAAGTATCTCATTTAGCGCTCTCATTTTTAGAGGTTTGTTCCCTTTAATCCTAGTTTTTTGCCGTATAAATGTGAGGTGTAACAGGAGAGAGACTTGAATACATTCTCAGAAGCCCAAAAAAGTCAGATGAAAACACGGTTACACTTCGAACTGCTTAGGCAATTAATTTTTTTTTCAACTCTGCTAATACCGTATTTTTTGGCAGAAAAAAAAATGTTTCAGCTGAAAAAGGCTAAAGTCTGGAAATTTGAAAATGGAAAATCTCTTGGGAGAAAAAAAGAGTGTGAAGTAAACTGTTGAAAATTGCAAAATGTGAGACCTCCTTTCTACAAAATAATATTCCAGATTGCAAATGCAATTTACCTACCTGAGAGAGGCTCTTTGTAAAATCCTTCACTTTGTCATCAGATAGACGTCTACACAATGGCCACTTCTAGTGGCTAACGCCAGCCAAAACAAAGAAGACTTTGCTATAGGGGTGGTCCGCTTTGCACTGGAAGGATTCCTTGACAATAAGTTGACTGCATGGGTTCACCTGGAATAGGTGAGGAAATTTGCCAGTATGTTACGTATATAAGGATGGGCAAACCTCTGAAGATTTGTTTCGTCCAGTGTTCGGACAAAGCAATCCTCCAATGTGGTCCGAACTTATTTGGATAGAATCAGACATGGAATTATTATACTCTGGGGTCACAGAACCCAGAGTTTAACAGGTGGAGGCTCAAGGGAGGTTTAAACAAATCAAAAAGATTAATACTCGCCTCTTTCAGCCTCCTCGCGGCGTCCGGCGATCTGTGTCTTCCTCCTCTGGGAACGTGACATCACAGAAGACCGCTGGAGCTGACATCTGGTGCTGTTCGGTGACATCATGCACCCGGATCACCGCAGTTATTGGGCCTCAGTGGTGACACGCGCATGACAAGCATATTGACGTCATGACACTCGGCGTGCCCATGTCACAATTACAGGTCTGAGTTTTGACCCCGGGCACATGACGTCACAGAACAGCACCAGAGAGGAAGACACAGATTGCCAAGCACCGCAAGGAGGCCCAAAAGAGGTGAGGGAAGATGAGTATAAATGTTTTATTTTTATTTTTTACACCTCCTTTGGGCCTCCCCTCATTATACTCTGGGTTCTAAAGAGACCCCAGAGTATAATACTTTACTGCAAAGCATGTTGTGGCGGCCATTGTAGTCTGTTCGTCCAAGATGAATCCCGAATTGTTCGGTTTTGTTGAAAATGGAACAATTTGATACTCCTGATTTTGTCTAAGTTCCTCCCCCTATACAGAAATCTGATCTTTGTTTCAGGCAACACCATATTGCTACCTCTAGGAATAGTCCAGATGTAGGTAACAGCTCGAGAGACAACAGTGCGCAACACTGAGGGATAAGGCAGGAGACTAGTCAAGGTATGGTCTAAAGTCAGGGCTAGAAGAATAATTTTGTCACAGTATTCCAAGCAATGGTCAGAGAAGGTGGCATGGAGTCAATATGGTAATCCAAGCAGAGATCTGGGCAGAATCAGGTATGAGAAACAGATTAGAGGTCTGGTAACCGGTAAACAGAGTAAAGACAAACAACTTTGTAATATACTAGTGAGTTGTGAGAACAGTTTTGATCAAGCAGGATGCTATGAAACAAGCTGCCTTATATAGCCCACAGGTGCTTGAGATTGGTTGGAAGTAGAGATCAAGGTTTAGAGTTTCTTAAAAGTCTAGCATACCCTACAAAGAAGGTCTGAAACACAACGCCCATGACCTGGAAGTCAAATGAGAGTGTAACACCAGCAAGTGCAACCAGATGGTGCAACACAGAAAGAGGTCACTTCCTCTGCGACGCCACCACTGGGAGAATTAAGCATTGCACAGCAGCCGCGCAAATCAGTAGATTGTCTTTTTAATGCAGAACAAAACAGGTCCTCCAAAGGAAGAGACATTGCAGGTAACTATCTCGATAAGTGTCCTAAACATAGGTCTTTACTCCTCTGGTAGTGGCTTATTTCACTAAGAACAGAAGGATGGGGCAGTTAGAATTCAGCTGTCCTATCTCTATTTACCCCACACTTTGCCATCGGGGAAATTGTCAGGATAGGCTGATACCCGTTAATGTGTATGGTCAGGGTTACTTTAGTTGGGAGACCAGGACCACTTTTTGTGTCACTTTGAAGAAAAATTTGAAGTGAGAGGAAAAAAAAGTCACAAAAATTGTGCAAATTTAGTGAAATTTCTGTTGCAATTTGTGACAAAAACTGCCATAAACACATTGTTAAAGCAAACAGGAGTTCCCACCTTTCCTTACCTTTCCGAGACTCTGTAGTGACATCTTGTTCTCTTGCCACATTGGAGCCCCTGACATGTGAGGAAAGGTGAGTACTGGAGACAAGCGAATCAGTTCGTACTGCTCTCTGGGTTAGACCCGAATTATTTATTAAATCAAATAAATGGAGATTCGTCTCGGCCAAATTAAAATGGCCGTTGCATTATACTCTGGGGTCTGAAGAGGCCCAGGGAACGGTGAAAAAAAAAAAAACATTCAGCTTCCGTTACCTCTTATGGACCTCCTTGCGGCGTTCGGTGTTCCCCAATTTAAGGTCCATTTTAAGGTGTGGTTCATACCTATCTTGTTTGACCCGAAACGAATCACCCGAGCCACCGAACCCCCAACATAAGAGAGGTTTGCCCATCTCAAGTGGGTATCACTGTTTGATTTTTCTGCATCTCCCAAAAATTCCACTATATTAGCACATTGGTTCAGAAACCCCCTTTAAATAAACGACTGATCTGATACCATTAGAGTTACACAGTTGCATTGTCTGAAGAGGAAACCAAAAAGTTTTATGTTTGAAGTTGTGGACTTTATGGAATTTTTAATGTGGAAACTTCAAAAGAAGACAACAACAAACCATCCTACTGTATTTCCATGATACTACTTATCCATTGTCTTCAAAGAAAAGTCACAAATCAATTTCAGAGGCAACCACTGGAACATTAGGTAGAAGACGAAGATGAAAAGGAAAAAAATGTTCAAAAAAATTTAAAAAAAATAAAATCAAAGGGGAATGTATTAGATGCATTAAAAGTGACAACAAGAGAGTCACAATTAAGAATTGTAGAAGAACTTTCAAATTCCAGAAGGACGTGGCCAATAGAACAAAACTTAGAAATGTACCTGTAAACAGTCAAAAAATAATAATCTGTGTAATAATATTAGATTGGCTATGATAACGTTGTCAAATCTTCTTCATCATCATCATATACTTCATTATTTTGTCTACCTTTCAGTCTGTGGTACAAAAACCGTATCTCGGAGGCACCTGGCGCCACAACTGGAAGTGGTAGGCTTCATATAGGCGTGCTGCCGCACCAAAGCCAACGGTTGGCTGTAGTGGGTGACGTCAACTGACTGTAAACAAAGACTATGGAGAGCACCAGAGTGTCAGCAATGGATCAGTGGGGATTGTGATAGGACCAGGGGCAAAGTGGTAGAAGGAGTATATATTTCTCCCGGGTTCCTGTCATATACCTTCTAAAAGCATCTGGGGAAGCTTGCAGTAAGGCGTGTTCCTTGCTGGAGGGTTTTACCTAAACCCTGGTGACAGGTCCGGCTGCTGGAGTAGGGAGAGTTGGGTGTGTCTCTACTCCATTCAGCCACTTCAGGTTTTGGGATGAATGGGGTTAATTCCTTGTTTCCTGAAGTGTGCGTATATAAGGGCAGACAGCATACAGGTATACGGTTCTCTCTGCTCCTGGGAAGCCATTGTGAGTAAAACTGCTGAATGTTGTGTTTAGGGAGCTGTGCAGTAGGCCCCGCTCTCAGTAGTTACCTGTGTTATAGGTAGTAGCCGGACGGCTAGGATTTTCTTTTGAATTATTATTGTTTTGCCTGGAAGAACCAATAAAACTGGTTGCGGCCAGTTGCACCATACTTGACTGGACTGGACTCTTATTGCTGTGCCAAAAGTGTTCGTCTATCCAAGGAGACGACAATCCCTGAGCTAATCCTGGATAATAATAATTACAGGATTTATTTAATATCTGCAGTGTTTTTTTTAAAGCTGTATCGGACTTGATAACACAGTAGGTACCATCATACAAGGAGCCCCTCAACTTACAACATTGGCAAGTCAAAAAAGAAAGCGAGACTTTGGCTGGGTGCCAGATGCCCAATGTAACCAATGACTCCTTTATGTATACTGGAGATTTGTATAACCTAACCAGTACCTGTTGGAGATAGAAGAGCCTACTGCATGTTTATAGAAGTGTTCCAGCCCTGCTACAAACACAACAGACACAGGACGGGACCTCCGGAGCAGCAGCGCCGGCGCGGTGCGGGATTTATAAGGTGATTTTCGTTATTTTATGTCATTTCTTCCCTATAGCTGGGACTCTCCAGTCCCAGAAAATCCCTTCTGCAACAATGTATGTGAAATTACATCTGGAAATGATTTTATGTCATGTATTTAGGTTATTATATGTAAATGAGACACAAAGAACATGAAAGTGAAATGATACAATTAATGGGCAGTGCATGGCACACCCCTGATACGGACAGATAACTAGCCATGTTGGTTTCACTTGTTTGTTTTACGTAATATCTGGCATATCTTGTATTTACTGAACCCTTTGTATAAATATCCACCCATGTATTATATTGACAGATGTAACCTGAAGAACAGGATTAGACTTTATAGGTAGAAACACAATGGATGGTTACACTGAAAAAATTGGCCTGAAATCAGACTGAGAGTCATCAACTCTGCAAAATATTCTTAACCAATTTTTATATGCAAGTTAAGGTGCTCATACACCTTCAAAAACACCAGTGACCCATCATTGCATCCACTACGGACAATAGATGATGTCACAGCTTATCTACTCCGATCCCTGCACAGAGCATGTCTAGAAAAATCTTCCATAGACCTTAAAGGGGTTGTCCGGGCTAAATTTTTTTTTTTTTTTTTTTTTTTTGACTGGAGGGGGGGGGGGGGGTTAAAAAAAAAAAAAAAAAAAAAAAAATCATACTTTACTGTCCTCGATGCCTTCCAGCGCGGTCCAGTCCGTCATTGTCTTCCGCCACAAGTCCCTGCCGCACATGACCGCTGAGGTCAATCAGGGGCTTCAGCAGAAGGGACATGGGATGTCACAGCCGGAAGGAGTTCCACTGCAAGAAGACAGCTGAGCAGGAGGACACTGGGAGGACACCGGAGCATCGTGGTTTTTTTTTTAATTTATTTTTTATTTTTTTTGTTTGTTTTTTCCACCTCCCCCAGTCTAATTAAAAAATAAAACGGAAGCCTAGACAACCTATTTAATGAGTCAACTTCAGTCTACTGCTGCCTAGGACCATGACTGCTGTAAAGCAGCGATTCCCCCAACCTTTTCTTCATCTTCATCACGGCTTGGCGGTGGGGTCAGGGGGTGGGATGGGTGGTTTAGGGGTGGGGCTTTGGTCATATGGGGGCGGGGTTATGCGCCAAACAGCACTGTAGACCAGGGGGTGCTGGCGGGACCTTGGTGTACAGCGCTGTAGACCGGGTACCCGCCATTAGCTATGCCAGGAGCGACGACACTGTCTCCAGATTGCCGACCCGCTCCACATAATGTGCCGGAAGCAGCATCTACTGAGGCCAGCCCGCCGCCCCGCGGACTGGCAAAAGACCCCTAACGGCCTGGTCCTGGTCCACAGACCGGTGGTTGGGGACCCCTGCTGTATAGCATATCACAAAAATGTTAACAGAGCAGAGTAAAAGCTCAGGCAAGATGGCCGCCCCATAATCATGTGCAGAAAATAGAATATAAAAAAAATCTACAACCAAAAAATAAAAACAGATTATCAAAAGTGATCGATTTCTGTATATGGTTTTAATAAATAAAAAAAATTGGCAACACATTTCCTTTAAACTAGAAAAGTAGCGATGAGGACTACGTAGAATGTGAACTAGTTTCTTCTTATGCAACTTTATTCAAGGAAAGTCCTCTAGAAGGGGATGTTGTTCAAGATGGGATTCTGAATCCTGAATTTAGGTATATTCAACCAAAATACGACGGTGATAGTCAACTTGGCCTACTACAATGACATCTTGAGATTACTTTCTGCTAAAATAAAATGAAAATGTAAAAATTGCTCTTTATAGCCTCTCGGTATCACATGTTGCCTTGAAAACACCATGTGACGGAAATTGGTGGAAAAGTACAGAAGATCTGAAAAGAACCAGGTCAAAATCAGTTCTTTATTTGTGCTCAGTGAAATGTCAAATTAATATATTATTTTCTATACAACACAACAATCGGTTTATTAGTCATTTACAGTTCCCAAACAATATGGTTAATGAATGTAGCATCTCATGGGGAGGAAAATGCAAAAAGCCAGGAAGCCTTAGTCTACTGACTAAAGAGATACGATAAAGATAATACAAAACCCCCTAGATATCTATTCACATGCAAATTTGAACATTTCGCTATTCTAATTAGTTTGCAGCTTTATTTTACACTTATTAAAGAATATAAAACGGTGTACAGCGTGTTATTTTATGTTGGACATTGTCCACTTTACCCATCTCTCTATAGGAGATTATTATAGGATATTCTCTTTGTGCAATGTTTCCCATTGGTACATTTGTTAAAGGATAACGGAGTAGTTTTCATGAAAAGTTGAAAATATGTGCAGTCTGTTCTAGGACTGTATAAGTTTTCACTTACATGGTGTCCTATCAGTCTTCCTGTGGGTAATAATCACATTATGGCTGCAGCACATTTTACATTTCTATCTCAGGCTGTTTGCGATCTGCCCCCTACCTTATCCATTACTACTACTACTACTACTACTACTAGTTTATTTAAATATGATTCTACCAGAAGTAACTGTACAATGGACAACAAATAGCTGAGGAAAGCCAAAGTGAGCATAATATAGGAGGTCCTGGAACACTGAACTGCAAATATAGGGCAAATACATGCAGGCATGACACAGGAAAATAGCAATCTATAAGCACCCTCGGGAAAGCTGTTCGCAGTCTGTGAATAATATCCCATCTGTAACCATTCAAGCAGTCAGAAGTAGATGCAAGTACATAAGTAGACTTGTCTTGCATTGAAAGCTGTAAGTTGAGCAGAATGTTCCGTCTAGTACACAAAGAAAGCAGTTGGCAGACGTGTGTGGAGGTGGAGGCTATGATGGGAATCAACCCGTCCCCTTTCTATTGACTGTGTGAAGACACAACAGAACCTCCCCCTCCACTCACTGTGAAGCCATCTTACATCTATGGATGTGCTCTAGTATTAGGGAGTGACCTGCAAATTACCTAGAAAGGAGATACAATGGCAATGGCCACTGTTTTTTGTTTTTTTTCTGGGCATCTTCAAGTCTCTTCTGGCCTCCTGGGTGACATCATGACATTGTAGTGACCCAAGTGACTACTGAAGCCCAATCAATGCCTTGTTTTTAGGAAATAACATGATCTAGCAGTCTGTACAGAGGATATGACCATGCATGCTTATGGAGGAATCAGGGAGATGGTAGGCAATAGAATCCATAGTCATATAGATCTGACATTGTGCAATCTCAAGTGGTTTAAGTGAAGATCTTAAGTCTAATAAGAATGCATGAGATGACGGATTACAATGTTTTACATGCATAATTGTTATTGGCTTAACAAAGAGTCTAATCCCAAGACCAAACATACTTGATTCCCATTAAAGGGGACCTGTCAGTTCTCCAGACATGTCTGTTTTAGGAAATACTTGCATTTCCCGTAAAATAACAATTCTATACGATCTTTTCTTAGCGCTCTGTATTGAACGGTTCCTCTATTTATACTTCTTGAAATTTCTAAATAAATTGATAACTACAATTAGACATCATAGTTCCCAAATTTGGAGAAGAAGTCATGAATTTGCTCAAAGAATGCCGGCAATTTTAGACATATCCCAGGCAAAAAAAAAGGGTAGTGGCTTACCAAAACTTCACCATAAATTGGGCAGGTCTAGTTTGGGTAAATTCCAAGGCGGTTCAGGGACGGGTAAGTATGACTTTCTAAAACAGATATGACAATGTGACCTATTGTTTAAGTCACGGGGACTCTGTGGTTAGCCCTGGTGCCTTGTAGTGCTGAGGTCCTTTGGGTTTCAATCCTACCAAGGGCATCATCTGCATGGAATTTGAATGTTCTTCCTGTGTTTGCGAGCGTTCCTCTCACATGCCAAAAATATACTGATAGGTGGTCTGGATCAGACCCTATTGACTCCCTTGGGAGAGATTTCTAGGCATGCTCTGTGTAGAAGTCATTGCACGGGGGTAGATAGGCAGTGAAATCCTCTATTGCGACTGGTGGATTCTGTGTCTTATCTACATATACACATATACATATCTATATAACATGGAAAATTTTATATAAAACACATTTTTAAAGAATCTATGGTGAGGTTAACATAAAACCGGATTAAAAAATAGGTCCTTATTTGGCGAGCCATTACCTTTTAAAGTGTTCTTATAAAATGGGACATGTTTTCATGGAAAAGGATAGAAAATCATAATGAAGGTACATGGCATGACTTGGTTTGATCTCGGGAAAGATTATATTGTTCCTGAAACTAAACAGGTAGCGCTCTATTAGTAAGGGCAATTATCTTCTAATGTATTTCTATGAGACAAGAAGGAATTAATGCTATTTTGGAGGAGAGGTAATTAATATCTAATTATCTGTATCTGCTCCTCTCCGATCCAGTCTTCAAAGTCCTCACCCCTGTCTTCATAATAATTAATATTGGGTGAAGGAGCAATAATGATGGAACAATGGTGCTTGAGGCTAAAGCTTTGGTTCCCCTACCCTCTGAACTGAGTACAAAGCTTTACTTAGTGCAGAACACTCTGTGCTGAGGTTTTAGAATAGACACCATCAGAGGGCTGGTTCGTAACGTTTATAGCCTGACAATGGATTTTATTTTTTTTTTCTATCAAAACTGCCAATAAATAGATTGTATATACGAAGGGTATGAGTGTGCGATCTATGGGGACTTGACCCCTGGGTCCTCCAGCGATCAGGGGACCGAAAGTCCCCCTAACGTCTCCTTGTGAATGGAACTCCAATGTGCTTGCGTGATCGCTACTCCTTTCACTGCTATGGGGCTATGAGTGCTGCCGGAGATTAGTCCCAGCAACTGCATAGAAGTGAATCTATAAAACATAGTGTATTACACTGTCAGGGCACCTAGGAACCTATCTATAAAACATAGTGTAGAACACTGTCAGGGCTCCTAGGAACCTATCTATAAAACTATAAAGCCCTGACAGTATTCTATACTGTTTTATAGATAAGAGCCCTGACAGTTTCATACACTATGTTTTATAGATAGGTTCCTAGGAGCCCTGACAGTGTCATACACTATGTTTTATAGATAGGGTAGAAAACTCTTAGGGCTCCTAGGAACCTATGTTTTAAGGTGTGGATCACACCAAACTTGTTCGTCCAGAAATCAAATCTTGGACCCGAGCCTCCCAAACCCGAAACAAAACGAATCTTGAGAGGTTCGCCTATCTCTAATACCTTGATCTCAAAAATTATTATTGATAGCTGAGGATTCCTATCTGGCTGTAATATGTGTGTATAATAGTGTGTATGATAGAAGCGTCTGTTGTACACTGTATGCACCCTGCCAGTAATTCCTTAGCAATGTAAAATAACAGATGATGTCACCCCCAACATATTTTGCTGTATAATTGGCATCCTCAGGGGTTTTGGACAAGATTTTGATATACTAAAAGCAAATGTACATATAGCCTAATAAGCATGGAATATATAACTCCCATATATGATCATCAAGCTATCATAGAGTAGTAATGGCTGCCCGTCTACCAGTGTGACACAACCTTTCCTACGATACTGCTCCCTTATCACAGCGCAGTTGGCTACATTGTCTGTATGATCAATATCATGTATACAGGTTATCGATTAGGGGTCATCGATTAATAAATTGGTATTAAAGTTCATTCAGTGGAAGTAAATTGGTATAATTAAATCCACTAGGTCTGGAGGCCCTGACGTATGAACTAGCAAAACTAGTAGCTGTGGGCTTCTGAGCTTAGCTAAGGTGTAAGATATGATTGACTCGAGTATCGATCTTCACTGGAGGAATGAAATATTCAATCACATTCTTCTTCCCGACAGTCGCCTTTGTCAAAATCCCTGCAGGATGAAGTGGAGATGTGTGAAGTCATATTACTCCTGTTCCCTTGAGATTTAATCCAACATGGATGTCAATGAAAAGCAGGGAGGGCGATGAAGTTCTTTCCCAGTATCTGATGATTTTATTTTTAGCAGACATTGGGTGTCTTTAACTCCCCCGATAATTGTCAAAGAATGGATTGTGCTGATGTGACAGATGAAATGACAGTGGGTTGGGACGGTTTTACTGACAGTAATCCTTTAAGGACTTATGATGAGTCTCTTAACCACTGTCAATGGATCTAGTGTTCATATTGTTATTCCTTTTAGGTTTTCCAAACGTCTTGCTTTTTCTGTTTTTGTGTTATGTAAATCCTATAAGGCTGGGCTGAAGTATAAGTTACATATTCAGGAGGAAAATGTCTATCATCTTTATTAGAGAGTAGAATATACTGGAGTATCATATGTGACCGAAGAACAATGCTATCTGAGGGCTATAAGGTGTGATAGGATTCCCTCCTAGATATATTGGACTGTTGCCATCTGCTGTATATAGATATGTATATGTGTGTGTGTGCACACAATTGTGGCCCAACATGCTTTGTTTAAATGTGTATTATCTTTGTCAACCATCACAGGTACCATGTAGAGGTTAGCAACTTATTATATAATGGGGGAGTTTGTTAAGACTGGCGTTCTGTATGCCAGTCTAAATAAAGTCCCTGACTGGCACTAACTGTGCCTGAATTATCAAGAGACTCCGGACTCCTAATTCAGACGCACTCCTATGTGCCCGAAGGGAGGTCTACGCTATATAGGAACTGGTGTAGATTTCCTATATAACTCACACCAGTTTTCTACCATTATTTATAGTAAATTTGTCAGGCCAGAAGTCCCTGCTCACGCCCGTCTTGATCTCCGACCCGTTGTGCCCACTTTCCTAAAAAGTGGTGGCCGAAAATAGAGTAAATAGAATAAAAATAAAAAATAAAAAAAAGCCTATGCACCACAACTATTCCCATCTATCCCTGTTTTTTGGAAAAGAGGGAATAGTAACTTTCCTACTGTATTCTGTATATACTGTAATGGGTTGTCCTATTACGGACACTTAGGGGATAAGTGTCCAATCACTGTGGTCCGGAGGACGGGGAACCAAAAGTCCCCTGAAGGCCTACTTGTGAATGGAAAGCCAGGGTGATTGTGTGATCGGCACTCCATTCACTTCTATGGGGCTACCGGGACTGTTATCTCTGGCAGCGCCCGCCGCCCCATAGAAGTGAATGGAGCACCGATTACACAAGCCCACTGGAATTCCATTCACAAGTAGGCCTTCAGGGGACTTTTGGCCCCAAGTCCCTCAGATCACTAGCGGATCTGGTGATCGGACACTTATCCCTTGTCCTGTGGATAGGAGAGAAGTGTCCAAGCGCTGTTAAAGGGTTGCATATAACTTGATATTAATGGCTTATCCTTAGGATAGATGATAAAGATCAGATTGGTGGTTGTCCAACACCCAACACGCCTACTGACCAACGGCTGCAATTGACAGATCTGCACATTGTATGGAGCTGGAAGCAGATGGCTCCACACACTGTGTAGTGGCCATGTAGGGTACTGCGCTCAGTTACCATGGCTGTATAGATTATACGTCACATTCACACCAGTGGATGTTTAACCATAATGTCCCACGGTGGTCATTAGATCAAGCAAGCCATGTCTATAGGCACAACATCACTGTGACCTAAAGTTTTTCTCTATATATGTGGTTATGGAACAAAAAAGTACAAAAAAGTTTAGAGGTTGATGTGGAAGACCTCTTTACATAGGAAGGCGTATTCCACCTCTTAGAACTTGCGACGTTTGTGTCCCTATGAAAATCGATCATCTAAATGTAGTTTTATGGCTCTCCCATAACAGCATGACAATTCTTACTAGACCAATGTTGTAAAATGAAAAGGTAGCGAAGTAATGGATAGGTTTTATTTTATATGATAGTGATAGTTTTACAGCTATAGTTTTACAACACTTATCTCTCCCTCTTAAAAAGTTTCCCTCTTTTCTGGCAGGTCCTCTATTATTCTATTGATATATTTAAGCGATTTCTTACTAGCGGAATATAATTTGTAGGCCAACTCTATTAAGCCTCTAACATCAGGAACATGATATTTTTTATTACACAGGTCATTTTGTACGGTGTGCTGTATTTTTTTTTTTTAAAAAAGTAAGTTTTTATATTCAAGGCTGACTTTAGGAGAATGTCACCACTTAGGCCTTAGTCGTACGACCATCATGGCCATGTGAAGGCTTTTTATGTAATGGCAGTCACAACGCCATTTTGAAACACATAGATATCAATGGGGCTATTCACACGTCCGTTTTTTATGATACACTTCAATGGACTGTCAAACAAAGTCCAATTTTAATGGTCTGTTAAAAATGGATGAAAACAGATTACAAATGGATGTTAAAAAAATGCTAAGACGGACATGAAATGGATGCAACATATGTGACACATGGCTGCGAAAATGGAGCATTTCATCCATATTTCATAGTGGTGTGAATATAGCCTTAGGATGCATCAGCCATTTTTAACCAAGGCATGTTATAACCATAACTCTTAAAGGGGCTGTCCCACAAACACATCCCCTATCCACAGCATAGAGAATAATGGTGTAATCGTTGAGGCTCCCACCATTGGAACACTCAATAATTATGAGGTTATATCCATGTCCCGTTTTAATGCACAGGTTGGCGGATGCTCCATTCATCTCTATGGGTCTGCCAAAGATAACAAATAGGTGTTATTGGATATCTATCAATCGTAGAGAGTTGACCAAAGCATCGGTGGATATGGTTGACCATCATTCTATTCTATTCATTCTATGTGGGACTCACTCCTTGTCGTTGGTTGAGGATTCCAGCTAGAGATGGAAATCCACGCAAACACAGGGAGAACATACAAACTACATGCAAGGCCCCATAATATTACTCATGCCCCAGGGCCTCTGATTAATATAGTCTGGGGTCTGAAGAGAGCTTAAAGTATAAAAACAATGTGTTTGGTGAACGCAAAACTTGTAATGAACCCAACTCATTACGAAGGGTTCACTCATCTCTATTTAATGGTAATCCCAATTGTCTGGCTATTTGCACATTTCCAGGAGGAATAGCAGAGGAATGGCAGAACGTTGGTGTGTACGTACATATTTACTAGTCGGCAGGCCCTCATTATCCTACCCTGGATGGAATAATAATCATCGCAATAGAAATGAAGAGACAATATAGTAGAAATCCTCTAGACTTGCGCTCAGCACTGGAGACATAGATTTGTTGCTAACTATATTACTAATGGCTTCATCTAAGGCCTACTTGAAAAGCTGGCTCATTCATACTTTGGTATAAATAGGTTTTTGGCGCTTAAATAATTGTATACAAGGGAGACAGATGTTGTTCTATATTTGCAATATCCTGTCAAATCACGACAAGCAAAACAGCATGAGAGAGATTCAGAGCAAATTCCACACTGGAGCAGAATGACAAGGTGCTATATTTGGTAATGTGTAGACGCTTTGCTGGCTTTATGCCAACTACAACTAAATCCTTGCAATGTTTCAATATGTATTGGCATATATTGGAGCAATGAGATATCTATTAACCCCCTAAGGATTCAGCTATTTTGGGCTACACGGATAAAGCGAGTTTCTTCTTTCTTTTATCTCTGCGTTCCGAGAGCCAGAAATTCTTTCATTCTCTCGCCCTTGTAGCCATATAAGGGTATAGAAGACTTGTATTTTATTGGAATCATATTAAAGCACATAAAGTGCATCGAAAAACTTTATTTTCATATCTATCCTGCTTTTTACGTTAGATTTACCATTTAGATGCTGATATAATACACTTCAATGCTTCTGTATTACCAGTGGTGTAACTAGGATTGGCTGGCCCCAACGTGAACCTGCACAAACTGCATTCCTGCGCACACTATTATGCGCCATAGTGGCCCCTGCACACAGTATTATGCCCCTTTGTGGACCACCCATGAACGATTATTATACTCTGGGGTCTTTTCAGAGAGAGGCCGGAGACCCAGGGGTAGGATACAAACATAAAAAACAATGTTGGACCAGATCTCGCGTGAGTCAGGCTGGCGACGTGACGCATAATGACGTCGGCTGACGTCTGGGACGTCACCAAACAGGCCCGAAGCCTGCGGAGCGCAGGAGAGGTGAGTTACAGTGTTTTTTATGTTTGCTCATCTCCCCTGGGCCTCCGATCATTATACTCCGTGGTCTGAAAAGACCCCAGAGTATAACGATAGCAGTGTTTGTGGGGTTCGCAGTAACGGCTGCCACAGCGTTCCGGGGCCCTTAATGTCCCAGGCCCTGTGGCAACCGCTACCGCTGCTACCCAGGGGGTTTACGCCCCTGTAGTTTTATACTAGAACATTCTCCCTCTTTTTAACCACTTAGATGCCATGGTCACTATGGACCACGGAATGTGACAGGTTAAAGGGAGTCTGCCACCAGGACCCAGCACCACAGATAGGTAGGTTAGAGTCATTAACATCAAGGGGTGTGTTCCAGTTGCACCAAACAGATCATTTGACAAAAACAGCAAAATCTTGGCAACAGAGACACCTATTCATAAGGAGAAAACGCCGAACCCTAACCTATCTGCTGGGTTCTGATGACAGAATCCTTTGAAATGGTGGGATCTATTGAAGCAGAATTCCAATACTGCCCCTGGGTCATATAGCGAGAAGTATCCCACCCCTTCCTGGGCCGTCATGATTTTACAGATCTTGCAGGCCCACTAAACCCCAGAGTCCAGGAGTGGTGGACTCACAGGAGGAGATATCTGACCAGAACGGTGGCATACAGTGGGCAGTTGACGTAGAATGGTTTTAGAACCTCAGTCTGCGAAGACCAAACAACTGAGTCCGGAGAGCTCCAGAAGAGAGGCCCGAGTACAGAAGCCAATGAATCCCATCCTTAGGCCAATGGGCCAACTCCCAGGTGCCTTAAGAGGTCCTCAAGCTCAGTATAATAAATGGACTCTATTCATCTGAATGAGCTACAGTAAGATACACAAGTGGATGTCGCCTTATCAGATGACAGACATTATGGTGAAGGGCTCCTTTTCTCCAGTTATACGTTAATGGTCTATCCTAAGAATGGGCCATTAAAGGCGCTTTCCACAGCTGACAGCCTTTAGCATCCCCTCAGATTGTAAATGGGGTGGCACCGAGCATGCTTAACTTTCACCAACGTAAGCTCTTTACATCCTTTCATAGTTGCCCTTCTACTGATTTCACTGCAGCTGGAATTTTTTTTCTAGCCCCCACCATTCCTGAGTAATTAGTGCAAATAATGTTGGTGCCTAATATGCTAACCAGACTCTTTAATGTCAAGTGGGTGATGTCAGGCAGGAGTAAGCAAAGGGGCATGACTTAGAACTCTAATCAAAAGCAGACAGTGTCAGAGATCAAAATCCTGCCCCTTTGCTTGCTCTTGACACCGCCCATTTGACATCAGAGAATCTATTTAGCACATCAGTCATTAAAAGCTGAAATTGGTGGAGATGGCGAAAGGTCCCCTTTAAAGGCAATAGTCTGTAGATCCAGCAGCTGCTTGTCAGAAACCGTATCAAAGGTGCACCTACAGTTTAGGCGTCACAATAATGCCATCAGTATACAATCGATAGTTGCTATTGGAGACTGTTCCAAGGACAAGACTTCCATGCACATTGCCGTACCCTTTAAAGTAAAGAACCTAAAATCCTATATACTTCACATTCTTTACCCCTAGTAACATCTAATAGTGACACAGAAGGGCCACTCTTTTCCCATACCCTGGTTGTGACATTGCTCATTAATATACCATATTTAATAACTAAGAGCTTCAACAATATTGCCATATGGTTCATATATAATACTAGAAATTACCCCCAAATAATATCACTATGCATTGCAGAATAATTCTTGGTGGTTCCAGGAGTTCTCATATTCAAGGGCTCCCTAGGAAATGGTGTTCCGGTAAAGCAGGGTGTCCTACAGCTTGTATGACATATTTCACAATGTACGGTACTGAGCAGCCTGCAATGTATGAGAATGCATGCAGACTGAAAAATAGAAACCTTTGAACACATTTTAATCAAACCTATTGAAAAAAATGTTAGTTTTACCCCAAATAGGTATAATATGAACACTATGGCTGCAAAGGTGTCCATAAACTTTAAATGAAGACCTCTATATAGCATATCCCACATCGTCTATATAATCCCCTACTTTAGTGTATGACATGGATACCATTGATCTTAATGGTTTTCATACCATACTACATTTATATTGAATGGGCTGCAGGAATAAGGCCCGGTTCACATCTGTGTTCGGGTTTCTGTTCGGGAAGTCCGCTTGGGGACCCCCAGAACGGAAACCTATATGCATAAAAAGCGGGTTAGCTGGGAACCCTGCGGACCCCATAGATTATAATGGGGTCCATGTGGTTTCCGCCCGAAGCAAATGGAGAGGAAAGTGCTGCAAGTTCTGTGTGGAAACCACATGGACCCCATTATAGTCTATGGGGTCCGAGGGTTTCCCGGGTAACCCGCTTTTTATGCATATAGGTTTCCGTTCGGGAGGTCCCTAAGCGGACTCCCCAAACGGAAACCTAAGCGCTGTCCAGTTGTGACCTCCCCTGGAAAAGTTGTTGAAAGCTGGACCTGCGGTGACCAACTGACCGTCACCCTACCCCCCATAAGAAAAATGTGGCCTGTAATAAGACGACCCCTTTGATAACAGGAACGTGAAGTCATAAATGTTTGCTCTTGTGGGATTTTATTTCCGTAAACCATGTATATAAATCCCAAATCTGTATTGTAAGCTCCTGCTTAATGTAGAAAAGAAAGTCAAGTACCTCTGAAGGAGGCGAGGGGGTTATAGCAAGCCCAGGTTAGAAACGCAAAGGTAAATTAGCATGTAGGCATTTTCAGCAGCGCCGCAGTGTTCCACATTACTTAGGAGATCTAACAATCAGTTAAAAATAAAGAATCTAGAAAAGCTCCAGCAGGGAATAGAAGATTAAAAGCAATGTGTGTGTGTAGGTGTGTGCTTAGAACTTCATTTTACTTTTCATTTTCGCCACCCACTTATGCCTAAGAATAAAGGAGAGGGGGAATATTATGTGGATTTTTTTTTTAGTCTTTATTAAAGGTAATGTCATGTATTTAATATTCGTTTTCTTAATTACATTTAGTCATATACAGTCATATGAAAAAGTTTGGGCACCCCTATTAATCTTAATCATTTTTAGTTCTAAATATTTGGGTGTTTGCAACAGCCATTTCAATTTGATATATCTAATAACTGATGGACACAGTAATATTTCAGGATTGAAATGAGGTTTATTGTACTAACAGAAAATGTACAATATGCATTAAACCAAAATTTGACCGGTGCAAAAGTATGGGCACCTCAACAGAAAAGTGACATTAATATTTAGTAGATCCTCCTTTTGCAAAAATAACAGCCTCTAGTCGCTTCCTGTAGCTTTTAATCAGTTCCTGGATCCTGGATGAAGGTATTTTTGACCATTCCTCTTTACAAAACAATTCCAGTTCAGTTAAGTTTGATGGTCGCCGAGCATGGACAGCCCGCTTCAAATTATCCCACAGATGTTCAATGATATTCAGGTCTGGGGACTGGGATGGCCATTCCAGAACATTGTAATTGTTCCTCTGCATGAATGCCTGAGTAGATTTGGATCATTGTCTTGCTGAAATATCCATCCCCGGCGTAACTTCAAATTCGTCACTGATTCTTGTACATTATTCTCAAGAATCTGCTGATACTGAGTTGAATCCATGTGACCCTCAACTTTAACAAGATTCCCGGTGCCGGCATTGGCAACACAGCCCCAAAGCATGATGGAACCTCCACCAAATTTTACAGTGGGTAGCAAGTGTCTTTCTTGGAATGCTGTGTTTCTTTGACGCCATGCATAACGCCTTTTTGTATGACCAAACAACTCAATCTTTGTTTCATCAGTCCACAGGACCTTCTTCCAAAATGAAGCTGGCTTGTCCAAATGTGCTTTTGCATACCTCAGGCGACTCTGTTTGTGGCGTGCTTTCAGAAACGGCTTCTTTCGCATCACTCTCCCATACAGCTTCTCCTTGTGCAAAGTGTGCTGTATTGTTGACCGATGCACAGTGACACCATCTGCAGCAAGATGATGCTGCAGCTCTTTGGAGGTGGTCTGTGGATTGTCCTTGACTGTTCTCACCATTCTTCTTCTCTGCCTTTCTGATATTTTTCTTGGCCTGCCACTTCCGGGCTTAACAAGAACTGTCCCTGTGGTCTTCCATTTCCTTACTATGTTCCTCACAGTGGAAACTGACAGGTTAAATCTCTGAGACAACTTTTTGTATCCTTCCCCTGAACAACTATGTTGAACAATCTTTGTTTTCAGATCATTTGAGAGTTGTTTTGAGGAGCCCATGATGCCACTCTTCAGAGGAGATTCAAATAGGAGAACAACTTGCAATTGGCCACCTTAAATACCTTTTCTCATTATTGGATACACCTGGCTATGAAGTTCAAAGCTCAGTGAGGTTACAAAACCAATTTTGTGCTTCAGTAAGTCAGTAAAAAGTAGTTAGGAGTATTCAAATCAATAAAATGATAAGGGTACCCACATTTTTGCACCAGTCAAATTTTGGTTTAATGCATATTGCACATTTTCTGTTAGTACAATAAACCTCATTTCAATCCTGAAATATTACTGTGTCCATCAGTTATTAGATATATCAAATTGAAATGGCTGTTGCAAACACCCAAATATTTAGAACTAAAAATGATTAAGATTAATAGGGGTGCCCAAACTTTTTCATATGACTGTAGATGATAAATAAGATTTGGTCTTGGATTTATTTTTCATTCCTAAATCCTCCCCCTTTGGGCATTGAGGAAGACGCACACATCATCTAGGTACTGCCTGTGCAGCAGGGAGTTGCTGCTTTATGGTAGCTGAAATTAGAGTCAATGAGAGGGAAGTCTTGTAGTACCCATCCTCCAGAGCCCAAGGGAGATACAGAGCTTTGGCGCTCATTCACACAACAGGATTCCATAGCCGTGTGCTAGCTGTTGTATTAATGGCCAGCACACGACCCCATAGACTTTAATGAATCTATTCACATGACCGATTCGAGATAAAATAGGACATGTTGTTTCTCTGGCCAATTTCATGGCTCTCTCGATAGACCCTCGAGGGTACGCTTGGCCATGAAAAAAGTAGTTTCTCATGGCGGAACGCATAGCAGTGTTATATGAATGAGCTCTTATTGGTGCATACAGTGGACGGTGCTACTATCCTGCCTTCTCTGGGGTTCAAAGCAGTATGGCAGAGCTGTCACTAAAGCTGGCCATACATATTATACACGTTTGGAAAAGGGTCAGATCTTAGGTCCATGGGTGGTGTACATGGCTCCCCATTAAAAGATATTGCAAGGAATTGATAGACACTGATAGTAACTTCTGAGGGACCTTTACTGGCATAAGCTACTTAAAGGGGCTCCACAAAGTGAAGCCTGCATGACCTTTCTCCCGCTCCACATTCAACTTGGGTGAAATGACGCGGATGTGGGTGGGACTAGTGGTGATTGGCTTTCCAATTCACTTCCATGGAGATAGCTGAAGTACAGTACTCGGCTATCTCCAGTGCTCCCATTGAAGTGAATGGGAGTGCTGACCACCGCTAGTCCCACCCACATTCAGACTCATTACACCCAAGTTCAGGGTTCATTACGAATTTTCCAAAAATCTTGGGTTCAGTCAAACCCAGGATTTTTGGGGTTTGCCACCCATGAATCACTATTATACAATGGGGTCTCTTCAGGTCCAGGGGTGGTGTGGGAAATAATAAAAACTGATTTCCCTGACCTCTCCTTGGCTCCCTTGCAGCATCCTGTGTTTTAGGTCCTCTTCAGGCCTCTTATGTGACATCAAGGGCCACATGGGACTGTTGAGGCCTGTGATTGGGCCTCAGTGGTCACATGAGGTGCACTGACATCATGACACCCACCTCTATTGATGTGTAAATGTGAGTACCATTTGTTCTTTGGTTTCTAGAAGGTTGAAAGTTTGCTGTCTACCAACCAACCCTCTTAGCCAATTTGGGACCCTTAGTTATGGTTAGTGTTGTTGATTGCAGTGTAGTGCAGACATATTTCAGAGAGCACCTTCAACTCTCTAGTTAGTTACAGTTAGGAAAAGATAGGGTGCCCCACAACAATGGGCCCCATAGCTCGCAGATGAAAACTTTTATTTACTGAGAGAACATCTCCACTGCCTCACTTGGACCTCACTTCAGGTGGCGCTGAAGGTTCTTGTGGGATTTGCTCCCTGCTCTGACCCAGGACAGGGCAGTTTACAGACTAATGCATTCCCTTTAGGTGTTACACAGCATGACCAACACTGGAATCTAATACAATAGACAATAGAGAACAGCAGTAAAAGTACCATCTGTAAAAGGATCAAAGTATTCACCCCTCTAACATGGTGGCCAAACTTGACGATTTCAACAGAACTGATCAAACATCTAATGTGTATGGGAGCATCCTAACTTGTCCCCTAAAGAAAGGGAAAGAAGAATTGGGCTGTCAGATTTCAACATCTTTTTATTCTCAGGGGAGATGAGCAGGTACCACGGGCGTCTGGCAGCAGTTCTGTCTTCCCCATCCTTGCCAACATTTCAAGTCAAATATTGTGAAACTAAGGCCATTCCCACTTATTGGTGAGGTCAAGACCCCTTCCGGGATGTGATATGCCTCCTTTTATAGCATGTCACACCTTTTTTTTTGTGATGTAGATAAGTTAATGTGCTGGTCACCCCCTTTTTTTGGGATATGACCAACACTTACATATTAAATGAGAGAGTACCCAATGGATGTGGGAGCGTTTCGATGGGCCTCGGAGATTTTCCCACTGCTCCAGGGAACCTCACTGTTTTCGGGATGCTCTCGGATGTTCTGGGACAGTTGGTAAGTATGACCTTCTCTCACATTCGGAACACATGCATGCTAGGCCAAGCCAAGCATATAAGTGTATGGTGGTCGAGATGGTCGGTCATGGGGTGGAAGGAGTCAAGAGAAATAATTGGGCAGATTATCTCATCCACTCTCTATGGATAAGATGATATTCCTCTGCATGTATACTATATACAGGAAAGCTGACAAGTAATATCAACTTCTTGAGACTAGTCACATAAAAAAAACAAGAAGCCTAAAAATATATCTATAATGAAACTCTGATTTCCATTTCGTGATTTCCAGCCAGTACATTCCCTTATGTAAGTCATGTACATAGAGGGTTCCACACAGGATTCTCCGCTCTCCATGCTCTATTCTAGTATATGAGGTTCTGTGTCTGTGCAGACCCTTCTTCGTTGCCATAGTGATGCTTATCGATTGCTACGGTTGGAAGAATGTAGTGGTATTCCATACTAGGCCGCGGGAAGAAAAGGGCTGAGGCATTCTCTGCTGGTTGCTGTCAATGGGACGTAAATCTATAGGTCTTAGTCAGCTGTGAGGGGACGGGGGCTCCCTAAGTAGGCCCTCATTCTGCAATACAATATCTTCTTCTCACGCCAGATGTGCCCAGTTCTGCCATTATTTGTACTTCTCTAATGTATTTGTATATGGAGGAGATTATACAGGAAGACGCCTTAAGTGCTATGCTGTACGGATAAGAAAGCGGAGCAGTCACCTAGATCAATAGATGTGTCATTAACCCTTATTAACCATGATACGCATTGCATCTTAGCTCTTGAGATTGGGGTAACGGATTGTATGGCTTTCACAATGCTGAAAATTATTAAGCAATGAAATTTCAAAAACTTGATGGAATCGAGCAATAACGCAGTGCTAAATATCTATCAGAAGATCCTGGGCCCCGGGAAAAAATCTATAACAGGGCCACAACTTGGGGCCAAAAATATGGGTGTCCTTATGTAGCAGAAAGGCCTTTGGACTGCTAACTGCCCCTCACTACTTAATTATATTTAGCAGTGACCCGTCCCTTTACGTGCTAGGCCCTGGTACTTACACTTACAGTCGTGCAATAGATTTAGGCAGGTTTAGAAAAAAAACACACTGTAAAGTAACAATACTTTCAAAAATAGAAGTCTGTCTTGGATGACATGATGACAGATGGATTGGAGCAAGCCTACATCCACAGAAGATCTGTGCTTGGTTCTCCAAGATGGCGGTGGGAACAACCTCCCTGCCCAGTTCCTTCATAAACTGTCTACAAGTATCGAGAAGAACTTATGGAAGACAAAGGGCAAAGGTCACACCAAATAGTGATTTACATTTCTACTATGTTCATTCACTTAATTCTATTAATTGAAGAAAATAAACTATTAACCCTTCTATTTCTGAAAGCGTTCTTACTTTGCAGCATTTTTGCACATCTGCCTAACACCTTTGCACAGTGCTGTGTCCTGAGTGAAAAAAAACAGGGTACAGACTTAGCAAAGTTTGCTACCGGGGCCCCATTCTTCTATGTACTCCACTGCCTCTTGGTTTAAGGGGTTTTGGCACAAAAGCAAGTTATGGATAAGGGATAACTTGCAAATCAATGGGGGACCAATTGCTCAGACCCCCACTCATCGGGAGAATGGAGGACATCTGTTTCCCGTTTTCAGTGGAGCAGTGGTCGGGCAGAACGTGCAGTGCTCCTTCAATTTCAATGGGGGTGCCAGAGAAAGTTGATTGCTGGACTTTGGACAAAGTCCCTTGTTCTCCTGAATAGTGGGGGTCTGAGGGGTCGGACCCTCACTAATGGGAAAATCCCTTTAATATATTTCTTTTAAGAAACTACGTCTTGTTCATATAATTGTGAATATTTGCATTTTTCTTAACACTGAAATTAAAAAAAAAGTGTAAGCAGTGTTGGTTTCCCTTTAAGATATTTTGTGTACAAACTATATCCCGGCAGAGATTGTTCTAGAAGAAATCCTCCACCATACTGTATAAACAGCTTTACTGCGGCTGCAATGCCCTGAAGCGTTCCATATAATACCGTCTGAGTCTGCAAGTCTCATTTTTGACCTCCGACCTTTGGATTTTGCATATGATTTTCAAGTTAACTCTTAATGTTCCTTTTGCATATGTAAGCATAAATCACACATTTATTCTTAATTCCTCCGTCTGCATCTTAGAATAATGGCAGGAAGCACACGCTGCAGATAGCATCTCGTGTTTATATGGCTAATATCACAAAGGCACATTGCTGAGTCTGGGAGCACCGGCGAGTGCCGAGGATGTAGCTGGCCATGGACATTAGATACTGAATAGTTTAGATAGTTTGGGGGACAGCTGGCCTCCTCAATCTTCCCCTAGAACAAGGTAGATTTGGTACCTCTGAGTTCAAAGAAGGGTGCAAACCAAAGTAGTCAGGTGCCTATGGTGGTGCTCATTTTTGGGGGAACAATGAATACAAGTTAACATGGATACTTACTTTCCCTAATAGCAGACTTTGGGGAACTATTGGAAGGGCTTCATGAATTGGTGGGCACCAGGGGTTATATTTCAAGCAAGATCCATCACCAAAGGTGGTACAGGTTAGTATAGGGTCTAGACATAGGCAAATGGGTTCGTACAAAGCCGTGTTTGACCCAACTAATCCGAACAAATGAAGATTTTTCTCAAGGTGAACTATGTTTTATAGATAGGTTCCTAGGAGCCCTGACAGTGCATACACAGTGTTGGTTCCTGGGGCCCTGACAGTGTCATACACTGTTTTATAGATAGGTTCCTAGGAGCCCTGACAGTGTCATACAGTATGTTTAGATAGGTTCCTAGGAGCCCACAGTATTCTACACTGTTTTATAGATAGGTTCCTAGGAGCCCTGACAGTGTTCTACACTATGTTTTATAGATAGGTTCCTAGGAGCCCTGACAGTGTCATACACTATGCTTTATAGATAGGTTCCTAGGAGCCCTGACAGTGTCATACACTATTAATCATAGTGTTACAGCATAAATCAATGAGGTCATATCAGGTTTTTAAATGGAATGTTATATTCTAAGTAAAGGGTTAAATTGCAGGACCTTTGCTTATAATATTTTTTCAGATTTTGAGGAACAGAAATCTCTGAAGAGTACCAAAGGGGGTTAAAGTGTACCTCCAATAATAAGTGAATAGTACAGGTGAATATAAGAAACTTTGTAATATATTTTATTAAAGAAATCTGTGTCCTTCTCCAGGCTGGCTGACTTTTTTTGTTGAAGTCTATGGAGAGGGGAGAGAGGAGGAGGAGGAGGCTTCTGGAAAATACACACAAATATTTGCTGCTGCTATACTATGCTACACTGTGAGAGAAGGAGCTCTTCTGACACTATATCTTCAGGATAAGACTCTGCTACTGCACAGAATGAGGCAATAAATCAATTAACAGCCTTCTCCCTGTCTATCCTCCATAGACTTTTGTGTGTGAGATGAGCACAGTGACCGAGTCTTTGTAAACAAACAGTCTGAGTGAAGATAAAGAGGAGGAGCAGGAGGAGAGCAGCCTAAGAAGGAAATAGATTTATTGAATAATTGTGTCTTTTCCACCAATCTGCTTCTCCCCTCTCCATAGACTTCTATGGAAAACGTAACTCTAAATATTTATTTTGATATATTGCAAGGTTTCTTATATTCACCTGTATTGTTCAATTATGTAAAGTGGTTTTATAATTGTAGGTACACTTTAAGCTCTATATAGAGCCCTTTCGACTGGAAATCACAATGTGGCTAATCGAAGGAGGGTACAGAGTGGAACCCCGAACAATCCAAAACTGATGGTTTATCCTAAGGATAGAATTTTAAAAAGTTAGAGAGCCCATTTAAATGTACATTTTCGCTAATATAAAGCCGTCCAATGCAAAACCACATAACACATAGCAGGCGAGGCCAAATGACAAACTCAGCTCTGCTACATCAGTCTATATTATTACTTATTCTTATACACTTTATTCAAATTTCTACTTTCTTATCCATTTACAGTGACCCAGTATGAAAGGGTTGGGAAAGCAGAAGCAATTTTCTGCATTAGAGATTCAAATGAAGTATAATACAAGAGCCGAAATCTATTTATTCCTAAACAAAGTGAAACAAGAGATGAAAAGCCTGTTTCCTTCTCACGGAAAATGAATATGACTAATGAAGGAACAAAAAAAAAAAAAAAAAAATGGGAAAAAAGCGGAATGCAAATGTGAAACGCAATAGCGGGGTGTGCATGTCAAAGAGGGGTCTGGAGTCTATTAAGCACAATCACGGACATATAAGTTTGTGCTTTGCATCTATATGAAAATATTACCTCAATTCTCTTCTGCGCTTTGTATTTCTCCTCATTTCCCTTGTGAGTTGGGACATTTATGTATTAAATCACTTGGGGTCCTATGACAATACACAACGCATTTCTTAGAGGTATGGATATAATTACTCCAGTCCCTCCGCCCCCAGATTTCTCGACGCTGCCTGCGCCGTATCCACTCTGCTTCATCTACTATTTGACATTCAATTTGGATCTATCTATTACTGCTTTGCATGTATTAATGTGTTTATATACATACACTACACAGACAGAGTGTAACTGATGGACACCCAGGGGAGGTTCACAGCATTTTAATGATGGTGCCCGTGCTGTAGCTGCTTGCCGCACTTTACTATATTGCTGCAGTTAATCCATCATTCAAATGAGTAAATGGCAGATTTACAGGGAGTGGGGAAGGATAAGACGCTGGATTTGTGAGGTTATAGGTGTAAAATGACTGCGGCGAGAGAGGATAGCTCACTATGGAGAATTTAAAGTGGCGCTCTAACATTATAGCTAGTTGTAGGAGTGCCGCGCAAGTAAATACCGCCATATAGGGCTCACACTATACCAACATACGGTGACTAATGAATATTTGGAGATTGTGCAGGATTATAAAATATGACTATAGGACAGTGCTACAGCTCAGTCCCATTAAAATGGATGGGACTGAGCTTCAACATGGCATCATGTCACGTCCTGGGTATCTGACCACCACAGATCACATTTAGAGGATCTATCGGAAGGGGTCTTAGAAAACCCCTATGTGTATAAGTTAGGGCATACCTGCCTTCAAGATCCCTACTTGCCATCTTTTAACATGAACCTTCATTGTTTTCTCGCAGGGGATGATATTGAATGACAGCAAGTAAAAATTTTGAACACATTCTGATGCCTGCGGAAGTTTTTAGTATACAAAGAGGAACCTTTAAGTGATACCCTCGTATTTAGTTTTTTCTGTGTTCTTTTGGTGCTTTTTACCTGCAAATATATTAGTATATTCTATGATCATGCAATAACCCCAATACCAGGATCAAAGGCATGTTACTGTATGTGTATATGTGCGTGTGTGTGTGGATATATACAGTCATATGAAAAAGTTTGGGCACCCTATTAATCCTAATCACGCTGGGCCCCGCTCCCCCATACCCCCCCCCCCATATTGGGGCCCCCCCTTTTTCTTTGTTTGTTTTCCCCCGATCACTTTCACTAGTGGAGGAGAGCGATCACATTTACATGTACTAGACCATTATGTGGTATATCCCAGGAGCTGCACATATATTTCCAATTACATTACTAGCACACACCTTTATTGACCCGCTGTCTTATTCAATCGATGGGCCCGTCTGTTTTTTTTAAGCACTGAGTCCATTTAATGCATTTGATGCTGTGATGGGCAAAGTCACAATTGACATATTTTTCATTGATTAGACTGAAGCTCTTACTACTTACCATACGGAGACGCTGCTGCCATATTTGTCACTGCCGGTGTTTCCACAGTCCTGAAAAATAATTTTTGCATCGTCATTTTCAAGGTGTGTTTTTTTTTTTTTTTTTTTTTTTTAGATGCACGGGGATAGGAATAGGCCTATGGCCAACTTTAGTCAATGGTGCAACTTAAAGGGGTTATCCAGTTGATGACCTATCCTTAGGATACATCATCATTGAAGATCTGCAGGGTCGGACTCCTGGGATCTCCACGGATCAGCTCCCTGAGAGGTTTTTCTGCTTCAAAGGCCATGTGATATCACATTCATCTGTCCCATTGCCTATCTGCAGCTCAGTCTGACATGCAGTACCAGGCACAGCCACTATACAATGCATGGCGCTGTGCTTCATTTTCTCTGAAGAGACCACAGCCCTTGAAAGCTGAAGCCTCTTCAAACAGACGACTGGCAGAAGGCCTGGATGTCGAACTCCCATTGATGACCTATACTTAGATTAGGTCATCAATTAATAAGCTTGTTAAACCCCTTTAGACTGGGGCCCCACATGGTGGAAAGGCGTTTTTCAGTCACAGCAAATTCTAGCGAATCCCATCCACACATTGCAGAAAAATACATGTGATTTCCAAAACCGACGCGTTTTTAGAAATCACAGCATGTCAATTTATACCTATGATGCATTTCCACCGCGGTTTTTCTCGCAGCACTTTTTCACTGTGGCCCGTTACGTGGGGCCTTAGCCTTAAAGAGGTTGTCCAAGAGTAAATACCGAGAGCTCATCCATAGCATAGATCATCAATATCAGATCAGTAGAAGGCCGACAATTGTTACCCCCACTGATCAGCTGATGCAGCTGTTGGATCTTCACCGTGTACTCTTTGGAGCAGCAGCAAAGCCCTCGTTGCTCCAAAGAGCTCATTTGCATATTAGCAAAGCCTGCAATATTTTGCCAATGGAGGCACTAATTCAGGCGACCGTAACCTATCTATCTGGGGATGAGGTTGATATACTGGGTTCTGATGACACTCTCTTCAGACTGTTTAACAGTGTAGTCAGTAGGTTTCCGAGCACACCATGGGGCAACCACCAGTGGCGTAACTAAAGTCTTGTAGGCCCTGGTGCAAACTTTTATCTGGGGCCCCCTACCTCATCCCTAAAACAAATTCTTGATAGTGATGGTTACGGGTGCTAAGGAGTTTAATCAACCTTAGTGTGGTTAGGGTAATCTGTGGGTCTCCTTGGCTTAAGGGCCAAATGGACGCTGCAATCTCAATACTGATGCCAGTGCTTATGGGCCCCCTAAGGCTTCTGGGCCCCGGTGCGACTGCACCCCCTCAAGTTACACCCCTGGCAACCACCACTTGCTCCTTATACAGTCTTGCCACCATAGACCCATCTAGTAGTCAGTCTATGCTTACAACCTATACACGACATTAGATACAATATAACACATACAAAACATACAAAGCAAGAAATTCTCTATTAAAAAGGAAAACACTAGCAGCTCTTTTAAGGGGGTGCAAAGGTTTTGTGACAACCCCCTTATATTTACACTGAAATATTATCAAGTTATTAGGACAAGGTACGTTTGTGTGTCACAAAAGATTTGCCTAGATACGGCCGTACCGAAGCCTCAGGATTAGGTCCGTCCAGGACTTCAGACCTTGAATAGAGCAAGAATGTTTTCAACCCCTGAGACCAAACAGAGATCTTACAAATGGTGAAACTCAAAGTGGCAGAACTTTTTGTTATACAATGACCAGACTTTCCTTGAATAACATCAGAGAGCATGTTTTTAGGAAAAGCCACCATGAAGATGTTAGAAGCAAAACAGGAACGAGGGAGATTTGACATGTGGGTTCCTATCCTTTTTGTTGCTTCTCACTTGCCAACTAGTTCCTGCTGAGAAGGTTGTTACAAAGGATGCCCAATAGCTTGTATGGTTCACTTTTTTCTATTCTTCCACCCAGCAAGCTGTCGATGAAACGCAATTGTTGCTACCAAAGAAGAGGGCCGGTAGGCAAAGGGTGTAAGAGAACTGAAAAATTGTTATAGAAAAATCTGACCTAGTTTTGGGGTGGTCTTCTCTACGAGGTGGGAGTTTCAATATACATAAAAAACTTCCTCTAATCCTGTATCTAGTAGGGTGACAAGTCTCATTCTTGCTCATTTCTTTGGGTTAAAGAAATTTTCTTGTGGGTGATTTTGGAGAAAGTCGAGACCATAAAAGTACACAAATAGCCGTACAAGTGCCATAGTCATAAATATAGAATAGTCATAAAAATACCATAGTTATACATCTACAATAAGTCATAGGAATCTCAGGTGTTTGTTGACAACTGAAAACTCCGCACCAGGCCCCATTCATAAGATTAATCAACTTTCTACCTACACTAACTTCTTTGTCTTCTGACCTTACGAGCAAGGGTAAGTAAGCCCCGCAGGCAGTAATAGGTGTATGTTTTCGTAAATTCGCTTGTCACCTGATCTACTTGCTTTCAACGGTTTACAGTGAAGAGGGCGTTTCGCTGACTTAGTCATCTAAAAGTATTTATAAAAGCAATTTTTTTTTTTCGAAGGATGATGGCATGTCGAAAAAATGAGGGTGAGGGAAATGTTGTGGAACCAGGTCGACATGTAATAAAGGCTAAAATTGGGGAGTAAAAGGACTTTACCCTTCCAGAACTGCTCGTAAACATGGATTATTTCATAACGCTACAAGTGTACGTTGCTTTCATTCAATATCGGCTATGCTTCGATGGTAAAGTGGCCGGGAGCTAAATGGGAGATGTAAATATCGGTGTTGAAAACTATTTTAAGGCTCAGTTGTTTACGTCTATAGAATGTGTATCGGGGTGCAGAGTAGAATGTTTTAGGAATTAGAACATTCCAGCAGAACAATGACGTGTTTTGGATGGATCATTTTACCTTTTTGAAGATTCATTGTATTGCATTGATGCAATGTTGTGTATATAAGACAGGTGGTCCTAAAGCAAAGGTAAAAATTTTTGGGAGCAGCTTGACTCTACCACACTCGTAACAGCAAAAAATCCAAGTCCCACCAACCCTTTTTCATAACAAATACATGGTATGGGTTTACTTACATTTACTTGTAGCTGTATTTGTAATGGAATCAGCTATTGAGCAATTCCCGGTAATGGAAATGCTGTTTTAAAACTAAGACCCCATGTAGCGAGCCGCAGTCACGTAGCGAGCCGCAGTCACGTAGCAAGTGTTTTTGAAATCGCAGCATTCCCACTGCGGACTTTTTTTCTGCAATGTGTGGCTGGGATTAGCCAGAATTCCATCCATGTTGCAAGTAATGTAATATGTAGCGTTTTCGTAACGTAGGGCCCCAGCCTAAAGAGGACCTTGCATGTCCTCTGCTATTAGTGATGTTATATACGGCTAAAAAGCGGACAGTGCACGGTTTGCCAGTCTTGCCTCGATGTGTCTGTTGCACAAGTCCATATTTGGGAAGACCACTCAATGTAGACCAGTCTAGATTTATAGTAATGTTTTTTTTTTCTTTCATGGATTTTTAATGTCTCTATATAATATATAGGTTGGCTCTTTGGCAAGACAGTCCCATCAGATGACAATAAATTTTTTTTTTTTTTTCTGCGATTGTGAGCTTTTTAATGTATAGATCCCTACTCCTAATAAAATTCAGGGAAATTTGAAATAAAAATATGGAAAACTTGACAATCTTGGTGAAAATTAAGTAGCGCTATAGGCCAAGATTGAAAATTGATGCTGTCTTGGTTGCAAATTTACAAAATGAGTATATAGACCGTAGAAGTCGTCACTATCATACTGTGCCATATCAGAGGTCTCCTTACATGGCTATAATTAGTTGTCATTAGTCAGACTGCTTTTTCCTTTATACTTCCATTAGCCTAGCCAAAAAGGAAACTAATATTCCGGTGCCAAGTTTAAGTTCATCTTAGGTAAATTCAGATATCATTCACGACATTGTTTAAGTAATAAGTGAAGGTTCAATGGAGAATCTCGACAGCACAGATTACACAACGTATTGTTTTGTTTTCATACAGAAGACACTTGACATCTTGACGTCTTCCTGTACAGGAGCGTAGTTAGAGGGAATACAGTGGTTCCTGTTGCACTTGAGCTCTCGAGCCCGAGTGGACCCACTATCCCATAGGAGGAGCCCAGTACTAAAAATAATGTATTATAATTAGGGGACTATCTTATAGATTTTGCTTTGGAGCCCAGGGACATCAAGTTACGCCTCTTTCTGTACTATGTCTTGTAACCAGGGAATAGTAATGATGCCACCTATTTTTGTGCAGTGATAAATCATTGGGTACTGTGTTAAACCTGGCAGTAAGGTGGGTAATGACACAAATTATGTTTGAAGATTAGTGATACCATTTGTGTCACAACTCGTAACACTCAAGGGTGCAGTAATAAAATCCATGCATTTCAATGAGGTCTGCCGCGCACCACTATTAGTGATCTGCATTAAGTGTGTATTTGAGCCATTTTGCTTTGAAGGAGCATTAATGGCCTCCATCCATCTCTGTTGTAAATTTATGGATTAATTGGGAGGAGGACGGGTACACACAATGCAATGTCATGTTGCGCCAAGCCTAAAACATTCAGCTATCCAACATCAGAATCACGATAGTCAAACCAAGCGTACATGAAACAGAAATTAGAGTTTACATAAGCAACACAATTTTTTGGTTGTGACTCAATAATACCGTATTACAATGAAATTTCAGCATCTCAAAATAATTACATCCGTAACTTACATTAGACCACAATGGAAAAATCTAAGGTCACTGGCTATCTTCCAAGAGGAAGTCTACTAAAGTAAATTAAGAATTACATTGAGTATGTTGTTCTGGTTTTTCTTTCTTCTTCCTCTATTAAGCTACCCATGGAAATCTAATGATAAAGACTGAAAACTAGGATTTACTTTAGAACAGAGAAACGAAATTGTCCAGAGAGATGGAGACCATGCATAGTCAACGTGATCTTTAGTTCAAGCCATGCCAACTTACCCGTATTAATGTAGAAGATGGTTGACTGGACTTCTAAAGAACAAACAGCAAAAGTAGATCCAAATAAAAACAAAAACTACCCCTTAAGCGCAATTTTAATGGCTATCCTGTAAAACAGTAACTCATTTCAGAAGAATGTTTGGTGTCTTGAGTGTTAGCTGTTAGAGACACACCACCATGGACAGGTCTGTTTTAGCATTTTAGACCTCCTCAGCACACAGCTGCAATCTAGTATGCAAGGTGACACCATAGTTATAGGCGTAATGGAGTATTGACTTTCCTTAGTTTCGATAGACAGGTCCATTGATTGATGGGCTTCTCTAGTAAACTATGCAAATGGATGGTAAGGTCCAAAAGATCAACATAGTTCTGTCCATGAATCAGTCCTCAAGTCATATTCTAAAGCTAGTCATACACATTAGGTGTGTACAGCTTCAGGAAATAATGGATTATTCCTTGAAGCAGTAGATCTACTGAGTGTTGGCCAAGTGATTTTTTTTTTTTTTTTTTCTGGGCACAGAATGGAAAGCCTAGGAGCTTGTTATATGGCAGTGAGCCAAAACTTGGCCACCGAAATTCCAACTTTGTTATTCTAACTTCTGCCTGACTTAGCCAAGTACTGAATGGGATGGGGAGAAATCTGCTGCCAGACTCCGCTTATCTCCCTTAGAACAAAAGAATAGGATAGTTAAAATCCAATTGTCCAGTCTTTAAAAGGTTTATCCACTTTCTAATATCGATAATCTATCCTTAGGACAGATCACCAATATTAGGACTGCAAGGGTCTGACACTTGGGACCCCCGCAGATCAGCAGCTCCAGGACAACGCAATTCCAAGTAATGTAGACATAGTCTTACATAGGGCAGCGGTACCCGAAGCAGTTGCCAAGTGAGTGGCACAACTCTCGACATGTAAACCTTACCGAGAGTCATGCTGATCTACAGGGGTCCTGGTTGTCTGACCCTTGCAGATCTAATATGGATGACCTATCCTAAGGATGTTAAAAAGTGGATAACCCCTTAAATCAGGGGACAGTTGGGAACACCCCATACACATTAGATGGTCTGTCGATCTAAGGTGTATCCACCTTTTAGAGACAATTAACTTCCTTTTGGATTAGATGAATTTACACATTTTCCCAGGTAGCCCGGCAATAAGTTTCCTTATGTTCCTGGTGGTTCTTCAGAAGGAATATCAATATTCGAGTCATGTCTGTACCTACCGTATCTTCCAATGGACTAAATAGACTTTAGAGACACAGAACTTCCATAAAACAAAATATAGAGTTAAAGTAAATGTGCGAATAATACAAAATAACAAAAACAAAAGGTTTATTTTCTGTTCTGCTGCTGTTTCTATTCATGCTTCAGAGCCGCGATCCTTTACAAAAATATCTTTCCTGTTTTGCCAGTTACCAGGGTTTTTTTTGCTTTATGAAGACAGAACAATTATTTTATTAGTTCGTTTGCAAATTTAAGGTCATAAACGTTACATTGGCCTGGAACACAAAGTACGGGACAAAATCTGACTAAAGACAAAATTTTCTGGAAAATATTAACATTTTTTTTTATTGTAATATTTTCAAAAAAAATAAGAGAAATGAACTTTCCTATGTCATAAACAAGACTCTGTATAATACACAATGTAACAGAATAAGGTCTTGTAGAGCCCGTAAATCTTTCGTAGCTCACAATTTGCAATTCTTATTTTGTTTGTGTTGCTGCTGTTTCTAGATTTCTTTGTTTTCCCATCTAATGGTATGCCAGCTACAAATGGTTGTGCGTACGCCTGTTTGTTTAACCTGCGCAGAGGACCCTGTAAGAGCGCTAAGCGATGTTCCCCCCTGGCAGTGAAAGGATTAATGTATCTATAGCTAATTGCTACACTTTCATAGTCTTGCATGTAATGCGGCTCCTGACCTTTGCGCTAATCTCTTGATAGGTGTTTCTAGTGTTTTGTGACCTGGGCTGAACTATTAATCCTCCCCAGAAAATGACCCTGTATTAAAACCAAAACAAATTGGAACAAGTCATCCCTAAACACGTATGAAGACACAATTTTCGATAAAAATACTATCATCAAAATAATTTCCTAAAATGTAAGTGTAAAGGCTGCCAAAGCCGAACGTTACATGGAGTATGGCAGCCATTTTTCTTCTCCTAAATCAATATTCTCTTACCACGATTGACTCGGAAATTGACACTGTTTACGAGTAGGCTTGAAAGAGATATTTTTAGATGTTGTGTAGGCAATTTTTTTGTCGAGTGGGAGCTAAGTATTCTACTCACCACCAGCGATCTTGACCTGCCTTTGATCCCAGAAGGTGGAATAAGTGTTATTTATGTTACTTATTATTTTTCCCAATGTTACAAAAACTTTTTGGGGTGCCAGTCCTACGTGTCCTCTTTTGTAGCTTTTTATTGCTAACCTTACAGCAATTGGTATCCACCCAAGCCTAGGCAAGCTACAAATGCCACCTATAGCCTGTTCCAACTTTACATGTAATGCCATATAACTAAAACCAACCACATGGGTCCCCTTATAGCCAATGGCAAATATAGATGCAGTCTCCCAGCCTGTACCTTCTATGGATACCTTTACATGAGCCAAATAGGGTCTTCCAGTCTAAAGGTATGTTTACACTTAGGAATTTGAAGCGGACTTTAGAGGTAGATTCGGCCTCAAAATCCGCTCCAAATTCCGATCCGATTCTGCACCTCATTGTTTTCCATGGCTGAGATCGAAGCAGGACACTAGGCAATAAGCATCCTACTCACTCTTGCCGTGGATTCCATGGCTGATTTAGCCGCAGAACCCACAGCACAAGACACTCTTTCATCTAGGGCTGATCAACAACGGAAAGCCACAGCTCTGCCTCAGCTTTCTGCCTCTGGAAGATGGAGGGCCAGATAAGGAAAAGAAAGTTGAGATGTCCGCCTTAAATTCCTCTGGTCTCCTCTCCACTTCCTGGTTGACAATTAGGTGGGTGGGCTTAGCCTTTGTGATGTACATCTCAGGCCAGCAGCGTGCTCCCAAGACTTGTTCTAAACAGCACAGAGATCTCTGACTTTATATAGCAATAACAGAGTTATGAGCTTGCTTCAGGGCTCAACAGTTAAATGCCCTTTGCAGAGTTGTCAGACTGCCCCAATGGCCGTCAATCAAGGGATAGAGGTGGCCGGGAACAGCGACTGACATCACCAGCCTAGCCCTGCAGCTAGATAGCAGAGCTGGTCTGAAACAGAGCAAGATAGATAAAACAATGTATTGGGTAAAACATTCCAGTTAGCTTAAGCTGTGAATATCCCTTTAACCCTTACGTGACGCAGACTTTTTTCATTTTTGTTTTTACTTTTTTACTACCTACATTCCAAAAGCCATACATTTCTCATTTTTCCGTTTACATAGTCATATAAATGGGCTTGATTTTTGCGTGACAAGTTGTACTTCAAAATGGTACCATTTATTATTTTGTACAATGTACTGGGAAGAGGAAAAAAATTCAGAATGTGATGGAATTAAAATTAAAAAAAAATGCAGTGCTGCCATTTTCTTATGGGTTTTGTTTGTAAGGCTTTCACTATGTGGTAAAAATGCTAATGTTAACTTTATTCTACGAGTCGGTACGATCATGGTGATGCCACGTAGGGGTTAAGCCGTAGACATCCTGAGATGCTTCACTTACATTCTGTCCAGCCATAGATACCCCCTTTACAGCTTGCACCACTCACTGAAGCCATCCCCAACAGTGACAGCAACAGATGTCAATTAGAGATGAACGAATTTTTCAAAAATTCAATTCAGCAGCTTTGCCAAATTTTCCCAAACGATTCGCTTCGATCCAAATTAATTTGTGTCGAATCGCATTAAAAAACAGCTATTTCCTGGCTGCAGAGAGCCTGTATAGTGGTGTAACTGCTAAGGACACCGCACTACCCGATAGTTTACACGTTACCATAGCAACATGGCTTAGAGCAAAGTATCCAGCCTTGGTGTCTCGCTAGGTCCCCCACAGTAACACATCTCACAAAGGTATCAAGCTCGCTATCCCTACAGCTCAGCCCCACAGCTTGCCAAATCCACCAAACCTGGACCATAGCTTGCCATCCCCTATAGTAACACAACTTTAAATCCCCACCCCCACACTACCCCCAAGTTCACCATGCATCCCAAAACTCCTCCCACAGTTCACCATGCACCCTGCAGTCCACCGTGTACCCCACATCTCTCCCCCCCCACACTACACCCTGCACCCCACAGTACACCACGCACCCCACATCTCTTCCCCCCCCCCCCCCACAGTACACCATGCACCTCACATCTCTCCATGTTCCTCCACTGCACGGGATACAACTTTTCATCATGTGTACGGACCTTCTTACAAGCATACACGCCTTCGCAATCACATGACTAGAGCATGTCATGTGACCATCTGACGTCAGAAGGTCCTTACATAGTATAGTATTTAGCCTTTACCACAATGCCATGTGTGCAGCCAATCAGGGCTGGCTGGCTGCTGATTGGCTGCACGCATGGCATTGTTGGCAATCCCGCGCTCCTAGAGTTCCTTGCCCCTTGTCCTAACATGTACAGCAGCCATCTTAGGAAAAAATGCGATTCGTTACCACGAAGCTTGAGGAAATCCGGATTCGATGCAAATCAAATATTTACTGAAATTCGGATCGAATTCCACTTCATCAGCTTTGATTCGCTCATCTCTAATGTCAATATAACAAATATGTCCCCTTTCTGGTCCTCTTCCCTTTTTATCTCTCAACAGCTGGGCCTGTGCCCACATGATGTCATGTCGGGATATTATGACATCACACTTCCTGTATAAGCAACTTACTTTGTAAGGGAATCCGCAACCTTCAAAATAGCTTCTATGCCACCTACATGCTGTTGTAGGGACGGTTACTGACAATAGTGAACTTACCTTTTTTATGTGAAAGTGCAATTTTGCTGATCAAAAATTTTTATCTTTATGCAAATGAGCTCTACGGTACACCTGGGGTGTGACTGCACCTGTCAGAGCACCCATTTATGCCTGTAGCTGCCACCAAGGGGGCCACATCATAACATAAAGATTGGCAGGTCCCTATGTGCAGCAACCATAGGCCAGAACAGGCGCTCTAGCAGATGCCAGCCAGGTCCCAAATGCACCAAACAGCTCATTTGCATATGGATTAAAAGCTGATTTTCTCAGCAACAAGACTGCACTTGTCCCTGTAATAGTGCAATGGTTTAGAAACGAGTCCTTTTATAGGGGTATTGGCCACTGGTCATCATAATCTACTAACCATCAGTCATCAGAGGACTAGAAGATTGTGATCGATGGGTTGGCCACCCTTGCCTTAGATCAACACTCTTTTATTAAAAATACACTTCTTATTTATGAGACAGAGTATTATTTTATTTAGGGGATCATTAATAAGTTACATTCACATGATTATAGGTATCATACTGTCTATTTGGTTTCTTCCCCTGGTGACCATATGAAATCTGTTCATCTTGTCTTTTGTTTGGATCTTCAGTCTTCTCAATGGCAGGTTCATGATCCTTGTGATTGTACCCATCCATCTTATCACTGGACATTCTTTTTTTTTTTTCTTCCCTATGTGAATTGCAGGCAGAATTGATTTTTTTTTTTTTTTTTTTTTCTTGTGAGCATGCTCTTCTTGTGTCCAAAATACAAAAGCGCTTCAGTATGGTCTGTGCTTCATATGGAAGAACTGGTCTGATTTTGCCATCTATACTCATTTTTCTTTGCCATCCACATCATAATCAACTATTTTTGTCAACTCCAATGGTCAAACAAATTTTTTTTTTTCCCACACTTGCACAACCAAAGAGAGAATCAGAAAGTGACAAAGCCTAAACAACTTTCCCTCTTGGTTTCATGCAGAGATGGGCGAACCTCTCAGGATTCCTTTTGTTTCGCGTTTGAGTGACTTGGGTCCAAAATTAGTTTCGGGATGAGCAATTTTGGTATGAACCCCACCTTAAAATGGCTTAAGACATAGTGTAGAACACTGTCAGGGTTCCTAGGACTGTATACCTATAAGAAATAGCGTAGAACACTGTCAGGGCTCTTAGGATCCTATCTATAAAACATAGTGTAGAGCACTGTCAGGGCTCCTGGGAACCTATCTATAAAACATAGTGTAGAACACTCTCAGGGCTCCTAGGAACCTATATATAAAACATAGTGTAGAACACTGTCAGGGCTCCTAGGAACCTATCTATAAAACATAATGTATGACACTGTCAGGGCTTCTAGGAACCTGTCTATAAAACATATTGTAGAACACTGTCAGGGCTCCTAGGATCATATCTATAAAACATAGTGTAGAACACTGTCAGGGCTCCTAGGAACCTATCTATAAAACATAGTGTAGAACACTGTCAGGGCTCCTAGGATCATATCTATAAAACATAGTGTATGACACTGTCAGGGCTCCTAGGAACCTATCTATCTGATTTCTAGCAACCAAAGGTATATCCAAGTGAAAATGACATATTATGCTCTGGGGTCTCTTCAGACCCCAGAGTATAATAGATGGAGGTCCTTCTCAAGGTGTCCAGCGCTCTCTCCACCTCCTCGGTGATGTCCTTCTTCCAGGGTCACTGCTGAGGCAATTACTCATTTCTGAAAAGCGATTTTATAATTGGAATAATGCTTTATTTTCACTTTGCAATTCTTAGTTTGATTGTTTTTCCACTATTTATATATGTTGCACTTTTTTTTTTTCTTACAAAATGATAGAAAACATAACAGAATCCCAATGGAGCCCATTGTAGTCAAGAGGGTTTGTTGGGTTCCGCAGGTGTCTGTCATATGAAGGATCCGACACTGTGTTTTCTATAATGGAACAGAAAAGCTTAAGAAAACAGTGAAGATGTGAACAGAGCCTTAGCTTGTTATCTGCAAGTTGTTTAAAGAGTAAACAGCTGATATAATTGTTACCTCTGTGAATGAAATTCTTTGGAAACAAGGTTCTCACAAAGGAAATTTAAATTAAAACAACTATCGCTTCTTTCATATGGTAGAATGACACTCCATAGAGGTAGAACGAGGACGGCTAGGGAAAAACTTTATTTGGAGGATTTGTAGAGTGGTATGACATGTTCCTAACAACCGCAGCCTCCACAATGAGCTAATTACAGGTGGATTTTAATGAAGAAAGTTTCCGTAACATTTTGATGATGGATTCTCTAGAACTTCACACTTAGCAGGATTGTTGTAACGAATACGCGTTGTTTTATGTGGCTCGCCAGCGTAAATAATCCATGTGTGTATTTTGATGACCGATTTTCCTATCGGAGCGGTGGAGACATGTAATGTCAGGAAGAATTGTGATTAAACCAGAATTGAAATGTATCACAGAGGATTGTGGTAGACATGTGTAGTCTTTTACGCGAATTGGATGGGTAAATCAAGTGATTTGATGGTAGCTTCTAAATTGTGGCGGCGTCATTGTCAGTGAATGTATGTCAAATTTGTACATGATTGAATGGGAATACAGAAGCCGCCTCTCCCATTTACATCCCATAATTGTTTTAGATGTTGCTCTTGGGGCCAAAATAGGAAAAAAATTACATTGACCTTTGGACATAGAGTATAACAATACGAAGAGTTAAAAGATTGAAATATTTGAACACATTTTAAAGATGACCTGTCATCACTTCTGACATGTTTGTTTTGGTAAATACTTCCCTATAATATAGCAAATGTAGAACATCTTTTCTTAGAATTCTACATTGTAATTTTCTTCTGTTAGTCCTCCGATGGATAAATTGACAACAGGGTTTCCTGGGTCAAGAGGTAAGACTCTACACTCTCCGCACCAATTGCCAGAGTCTGGCGGAATACACCCCCAACTGGTAACACCCCAATTTATTCATTACAGAGAGAGAGCACAAGTTATTAGAAGATAATGGGGGTCATTTATTATTTGCTCAATTTTTTTGTACTATTTTTGGAATGCACTTTTTTTCCTATGCACTTAATTTAGTAAAAAGGCGCAACTGGGATTCCAATGCTGTCACATCTTTCAGGGTTTTTTATGCTACCCTTGTACTCAGAGGCATAACTTGAAGGGGTGCAGAGGGTGCAGTTGCACCGGGGCCCAGGAGCCTGAGGGGGGCCCACAAGCACTGGCATTGGTATTTGAGATTGTAACGTCCATCTGGCCCATAAGCCAAGGAGACCCACAGATTACCCTAACCACACTAAGGTTGATTAAACTCCTTAGCACCCGTAACCATCACGATCAAGAATTCGCAGTAGGGATGTGGTAGTGGGCCCTGGACAAAAGATTGCACCGGGGCCCACAAGACTTTAGTTACGCCACTGCTTGTACTGGAGTGCAGTTGCCCAGTTTTTGCTCCATTTTTTTTTTTTTTTAAAAAAGGGGGGCATTTCATAAATGCCTTATAAAATGTCACTACAGATAAACCACATTCACTTTCAGGGGCAAAAAAGCTCAGCGACTATGGTTGGAAATGATTTGGTGTCGTTCTTGGCTAACCTGTGGGACAGTTATTGTGATTGAAGGGTTAAGCTATGTCACTGTCATTGCTAAGCTGCTATATGACTGTCCATATAATCAGGTGTGTGCACCTGTACCGAGGTCAGAAGTCGGTCTGGATATCGTGAGCTTCATTAGTTTGCCCATATATACTGTATATTTTCTGACAATTCTTCAGTGTCTCCTTGAAGTAACTTCATAAAGCTTGGCACGTATACATACACTGCTACATTGGGAATAATGGTCCATATGGGAATTTCTCTTGTGAATATTAATGGGCATTGCTGCCTGTGCATTTTCTAGTATGATAGTATGAGTGATGACCAAGAAGAACAAGAACTATTCTTTTTTTTTTTTTTTTTTTTTTGTTACATGTACATAATGATAAACGTTCTCTGTTAGACGACATTCATGTGGCAGAAAATGAAGAGGCACTGAGACAGACTTCTACCTCAATAACTCTTCATTTTCCAGCCCTCTAATTCCCCATAGCAAGATCGAGCAGGACACTTATTTTTTCAGGGTCCTGCTTCAATACCTGCTTCCCATTGAAAACAATGTGAAGGAAAAACAGGGTGGAATCTGGCACCAATTTTAAGGCAGAATAGAGACACTGCCTGGTACTTCAGTGAGTGCAGTTTCCAGCATCGGATTAAGGTTCCTTGGGTCCACCAAATGAAATGGTTTTGAAGGCCCACCCTCCTACTTAGGAAATAGACCATCCTTAAAGGGGTTTTCCCCATCTACCTCTCTCAGCAGTTTGTCTGATGTCTCTTCTCACTTTCTGTATTCTGCCACAAGCTAGTGGGCGGCTTTGACTGTGTGATGCACAGGACACTATGAAGTACCTCAGTAGGTATAGACGTTGCCTTTACCATTAGAGATTATTATGATTACTAGAAATCTATAATAATACAGATCAAATAATATGCACAGTAAATGTATATTACATTACACAGATTTGGGGAGAAAAAAAACTTATACATACTGACAGGACTGCAGTAAACTCCGTTATCTTTCTGTTTTACATACAGAGATAACAAACACTGTCTGAGCTTTTATCAGGAAACTACAATTAGATAACAGCTCTGAGAGCAAATGTAATCCACAGAAATCAGCCCCCCTCCCCTCCAGAGAGCAGTGAGTCGCGTCATCCGTCCTGAATCAGATAACAGGCCAGCAACCATGGAAACAATGTGTAAACAATGGGATACATAATTTAACATTAGTTTTTCTTCTGCTGGACCATGATGTATTGGAGCCTGGACCCACCAAAGGATCCTCTGGTACTCTGTTGGGCCAGTACGACACTGGCTTTGTTGCTTTTGGTTCTGATAGTGATCTTGGACCTCACCAACCAAACATTGATGACCTATCTTAAGGATAGACTATCAATGTTTGGTCTCCCAAAACGTTTTTAGGCTAAAATCCCACTTGCAGAAAAGTTACGTTTTTTTGAGCCAAAGTCAAAAGTAACTCGAAAAGGAATGGGCTATATATAGAAAGCTGTTAATTTTTTTTTCCCTCCTGTTAAATCCACTATTGGTTTTTGCCAAAAAAACGCAGCAAAATCTGCGACAAAAAAGGCTTAAACAGTAAACTGATGTGTCTGAGCTATCTGCTACTTTCATCTTTCTATTTGAAACTCTGTATTCTTTGCAGTCATCTATCGGACAAGACAATAAACGCAGCCTAAGTCCAAAGTCAGCAAAGCTCCGCCGTGTCTGCTCGATCAATCAGCCGATCAATCAATGGGTTAAGCAGTCAATCAATTAGGAATTGTTTAACTCAGTAATATCCTTTTAACCAAAATGACCTTTTGTTTTTCGCCTTCCCAAGGACAAGGAGAACCCGTTTAACCACTTTGCAGGGCGTGAAATAGTACAATATACAATTAGAACATGACATCATCCAAATGATTGGTTAAGATATCAGGCGCAAACACGACACGATTTACTAAGTAAGATTAATCAGTTCAATCACTTCATTATTCGCCAACAGAATTACATTATGACGGCATTCTGATCTACAGTACCAGGACTAAGAAATTTGGAAATGACCAATTATAATTCAGTGACTCGAAATTATGGGTCAGCGCAGAACATTACACAGTCCTTTTTTTCTTCATCAAAAGTGAGTTTTTAAAATCACTTGTGATGGTATTAAATGGGAAAGGGAGTTTATTTATGGAAGAAAGCAATCTAAGAGTCGCAGAATCGTAATTAACCGCTTCTCGCAGTCATCGCAGGCAATGCATCAAAACTTTCGCAAGACGGCCTTTTGTCATTACAAAGACAATAAAGAAGTGCGTTATTTTATGCAGGCTTTATAGTCAATAGGGCTCTGGTTATTGATGTAATACAGTGGCAGAGCCATCGATGCGATAAACAGCTCCGACTTTGGAATCAATTTGCTGTTTGTCTTTGAAACTTGGGAAGAAAAAAGAATTTAAAAGTTTCTATTGGTTTTGGATCACAAAGTGAATGACACCAAAGGATTCAATAAAACCAATGATAAGGATCAATGCGGAGATTTAGTGATCCCACTGTTCTAATCGCTGACTATAAGATTTCCTATACCTCCCAGGTGTCCCTCTTTTGGAATCCCTCCGTCCGTCTCGGCTTCTTCTGTGTCTTTTTTTTTTTTTTTTTTTTTTTTTTATATTGAAAGTAGATTTGCATTAATAAATTTAAAGGGGTATTCCCATCTCGAGGATCATATTTAGATTTGTAGCTTACACAATACGTTGCTTTATCTATCTTGCTTCGTTGGCGAGATACAACTAAATCTCCTTCGTCAGAGTTTACAGCTGGTTGCCTAGGTTCCAGACCTGCTCTCCAGTTAGAATGATGACTTTATCTCTACTCCTGGCCACACATATTCCCTTCTCTCCCACTCTGAGAGTAGCTTTTCATTTTTGAGCCCTGATGAGAGAGCTAGATAGTTGCTTCTGTTATTTATGCATGAAAATCCAGAGACAACTGTGCGGTCAACAACAAACAGGCGCTCCGTGCAAGAATGAGCTGAAAACCAGGAATTGGAGGGAGGGGGAGAGGAGACAGGAGGGCAGCTGAAATCCTGAGATGAGAAAACCCTTCCAGAAAAACTATGTATCTAGTGCTAACTGTATATTAGACCTCAACTTATATAATATGTTACAATTTGAGACCTTAAAATGTCTATACTGAGATGTTGTTTATGACCATGTTAATAAAAACCTGTTCAAGCATGTAGATATGCAAACAAATCTTAAACTTTCACTCTATAAATGTCCCTCTTTGACAGTCCAAAAAGTTGCTTAAGTCGCTTAAAAAGGAGCCTGTCTTATCAACAGTATCTTTGATAAGGGTTTGTATCCACCTGTAGAATTGAGATTGTGACTTTTGGATTGCACAGAAAGCAATGCTATTCTCAGCAAGTTACAATCAGATCACATGTCCTAACTGAAGAGAAGGATCCATGAATCTTCAGATAGAAAAGAATTACTAAATAAATAAGGTAATATTTATACAAGGGTAAGAGAAAAAAATTATCCGCACCCCAGATGTATCAAAACTTCTGTTGGCCACACTTATCAGCGCATTTGGTTCAAGGTTGCTGTCTCTCAGTAGTAGAGCAGGGTGTAGGGTCACTTTTTGGGGGGTCTGCACGTGGGTCTTGCACTGATATTTATCGAAGACTTTGTGCACAGTATGGAGAAAGTGTTTTATTGCGAAGATGTGTGTATGAATGGATATAGAGCTTCAAAGATGCAGAAGCAGCCGGGCGCCCGTCCGCGGACGCAATGGATGACAACATTGAGCATGCACGTGAACGGATTCTGTTGCATAGACGAGTGACAGAGGAATATGTGGCAAATTTGCAAATCGCAAAGATTCACCTCTAATGAAGAGAAGACAGTGAGGCATTTGATCCTCGCAGCTCAGCCTAAAGCGTTTTTAAAAATGGAATACGAAAGCTTGTTGACAGACAAAATGTATGGAAAAGCAGGAGATGATATTGAAAATGCCGGATTTGTCTTTTATGAAAGCTGGTTAAAATTAATTCTACAACCAGAGCTCGAATAATTTCTGACACGCCCTCGTGTGTGTGTGTGTATATCTATATATATATATATATATATATATATATATATATATATATATATATATATATATATAATATTGGTAATAGTTAGTTATATAATGGAAGAAAAAAAAATTAGAAACAAAATAAATACTGATCACTCACTCTGCCTCCACTGTAATAGCTCAGTCCATCTCATCTTGTTCATGGTTCTGGAATGTTCCTATGGGCTTTAACCCATGGGATTCTGCAATTCTAGATATAGTCAAAACATTGGTGCTTATTTCCAAAAAGTTAAAACCTGCTGCTTGGTGTTAGGCCAAGGACAAACCCCACTGATACATTTCAAACAATAGTTCAAAACGTGTCAGAAGACGAGTCCACAGGCCTAGACTGAGCAGCAGAAATAAATGCCAATGTTTTAACTAGGTCTAGGCATTTGGAGTCCTCTTTTTATTCACAAGGAAACAAATTACTGGAGTGTCACTTTAAGTGGTGGATAGAATATAGATTTATAGTGTAAATGGTGTTGCAGGGGTGGGAAACTCTACATACTGTCTGCAGGCGTTATTTGATTTCTAGTTAAACCAGGGATTGGAATCTGAAGGATTCAGCATTCTTAACCCTTCACCCTGCAAGGAGGTTTAGACTTTCCCACAAGGAATTCCCAAGTCACTACACTTGGAGGAGTCTCCATTAGCGATAGCTAATGCGGATGATTTCAAGTCGTAGTACAGGAGCAGTTGGCAAAATTTGTAGTCACATGGGACAAAGATCAGCACTCAGAGGTCAGGGCAGCTACAACTAGACAAGGTTGAGTCTTAAGCTTAGAAATCAATCAGCAAAACACCTTAGCAGAGTAGAAACACAACCTTAGTGCTGAGGTTTGTCCCTCAAGAAGGTAGGAGCCAGCACACGTGCCAACCAGGAAAAGAGAGGCACAGGAGTTGTTCTAACAAGGAGTTGTGTGTTTTCTACTGTTTATTGCACTATTAATTCCTTATTCTGGATCCCTAAGAGTTAATCTGCCATTTCTATGCTGTGTCATACTGTGTTATTTGCTCAGTAGTTTCTTGAAGGTGGAAGGAACTTGTAGCTTAGTAGGGATAAGTGAACTGGCTTGTGAAAAAAAAAAACATTATTTTTTTCAGAATTGGAAAAAAAAATTGGGTTCGGTAGAGATTTTTGTGGATTGACACCCACAAATAGTTATTAATTTCTGGGGTCTCTTCAGACTCCAGAGTACAATAATTAGAGACCCAAGGGAGGTGTGTAAAAATATTAAACATCTTAGACCTCTCTCTCCCCTCCCCTCCACTGTGTACAGTCTTCTTACCTGGCATCTCAAGGACTAAGTCTGTGGTTGTCCCATATTTCCCATAGCGGAAAAGGACAGAGGACTTCCATCTGTGTATGTAGAGTGTCCAGTGTGTGGATATTGCTTGCTAAAGGAACTGTGCCGCATGGGGACCCAAATGACGGAGAACCCGTCCGCTAAAAAAAACACTTACCCGTTAGACTATAATGGGGTTCGCCAAGTGTCCGTCAGGTTTCTGTTGGTTTTATACTGAAACTGGCAGAAAGAAAAGTCCACCATGCAATACTTTTTTCTGCCGATTTTAGAAGGAATCTGCGGCGGATTCTCCTACAGAGATGTGAACCTAGCCTTACTGTAACTGGAAGAATTGTAACACTATGGTCACACGGCGCTAGTTCGGTGATTCCGTCCCCCATTCCGCTTGCAAGCAGGATTTTTCTCTCCGCATTTTTCGGACGGAAACCCGGTGGATCCCATTATAGTCTATGTGGTCTTCAGGTTTCTGCAGGTAACCACTTTTCAAGCGTATTGGGTTTTCATTTTTTCGGGTCCCCAGACCCGAAGAACGGAAACCCCAACACTAGTGTGAACCTAGCATAAGCTGTGCCAAACGCATCACCTGCTCAACTTTCATGGTGTACCCTATATCTCATTTGCACCCAACAAGAGTAACCTGAGACACCATCAACCACTTAAGTGTACCCCCTTTATCTCGGCACTGGTGTCTGTAAGAGGATTTGGGGCTAAAGCCACTGTGACAGGAGAAGGTGAGACCAGTTGCCATCTTAAGCCTCTCCCATGGTGCAATGTTCGAACATTGTATGTGCATCCCTATGGACGTTTCCACATCCATAGACAAGACTAAAGTAAGCAAAGATTTTTAGTCTACTCACGATATTTAGCATCTATACGCCTATGACTTCCTTAATGTATGCTTACCACATCAATAGTCAAATTGCTGAATACTTTATATAATAGAAGCATCAGGTGAGAAACCAACACACAAAAATGCACAAAGAATTTCTCTGATTCAAGTCTCCAACTGTTCTTCATTTTTTTCTGACAATATAGGGCAATGGAGTTAAGACTCTAAAAAAAAAGCAACTTTTTAAAACGACTGCTCATTCATTAAAATAAGAAAGGTTATTACTTGGCCACGCTGGTTACTTTATATTGTGTTCTAAATGCTGAAGTGAATGCTGACCTTTATGTCATCTGATAAATATTCATTACCCACATGGCCCCGATGAAAAGGCAGAGGGTATATTAGGTAGAGCCATCGGATCTACTGCTGAACATTATGCCAACTGGGTGCCAAGTAGGCAAAGCGAAGTCCTCTTTTTTTTTTTTTTTTTTTTTTTTTTTTTAATCCTGCAAACCATATTTCCCAATACAGGCAACTCCTCTTCACCAGGCACATTGGTATAAGGGATACATAAGTAGCATTCGCAACCAAGCTTTGATGCCTAAGGGGCAAAGAGTGGAGGACCCAGTTACATATTTTTTACTGGAGCTTGAAAGCGTCAAGGCACCATCATCTTCAGTTCGAAGAGAGCTATTTGACCTCTGTCATGCAATGCAATATGCAGTTTTTGGACTTGTTGGTTAGTTATGAACTTTGTGTATAGTAGTAGTGTTACCATATGGTATATAAGTATCAGTGTCCTGCAGTCAGTGGTGGAACTGTCAGGATTCTCTATCCGGCTGCTGCACCTTTAACGTTACCTAGACAACCTGGGAAGCTTTTGCAGTTCCAGAGGCTCCCTGGCTTGGTCTAGTTAGCAGCAGAGGAGGCCTATAAAAGACCACGCCCTCCTGACTCATGTGCAGACCATTAGCTCTGATTGCGATCTGCTGGTTTGCTACTTCAGTTTGCTCCTGACTTTGTATTGATATTCCTATACTGACCTCTGGCTATGTTTATGGATTCCTCTCTGTCTGGCAATTTGGTTTTGGTGTTCCCAATTGGATTTGACTTTTGGCTTGCTTACAGGACCTGATTTCATCTCACCAGTTGGTTCCTTGTTGCCCTCTTCAGCTTCTGACATGTGATTTGACGACCATTCTGTGTTCTCTGTCCCTGTGAGTAAGTGTGTGGATTTGGTGTTTGGTTTCTGCGGCAGTGCATCTATTTGTAGTACACTTTGGTGAAAAGTCCGGTCTCCAGATTCAGCCAAAGTCCATCTCTTCTTGCGAGGAGCTCTGGTGAAGGCGTCTGGGGCCAGTCTTGGCTCGCTGAGGTGTGTTGCATTTAAGTAGCATATTCTTTCTGCTGCTGCCTGTTCTTAACCAACCTTGTTATTGTGGCCTTGCATCTGAATCCTAACAGGAACATTCAGCACTTTGCCCTAGTGATAATCTCTACAGACAATATGTAATATGCAGATAACCACGGTCAGTTACAATTCTATTATTTGATAGTAAGTGTTCGTGTTACACACTGCTCCTCATTTCAACATCACTCCTTTGTTGCTTTGCTATGCCAATGGGCACTTGGGGAAGGTGTTACTTGTCAGGTTGCAATGGTAGCTGGATGCAAGCCAATTATGGCAACTCCTTCAAAAAAGCATGGGTCCCCTAAACCTTTCCTGTTTTGTTGTTCTTTCTGGACCCTACCTCAAGGCTTCATACACCCTGTAACCTACTTGTCCTTTGGATTCAACACCTATTTGCCTCTCTGGCTTGCCCTAACTCTGCTTTTGTTACACCCTCTGGATTCGCCAATCCTGGTTGGCCCTAACGCTCTGACCCAAGACTTCTCGTGACTTCTTTCTGGTTTGAACATCACTGCCAATTTGTGACTATCCTGAGAATGGTGACCTTGAAATTTGACCTGCTGAAATCAAACTTCCTTCTAGTGGTCCCTGGTGAAGAACGGCAGGATCCCTTAGACTCCACACCATTTTTTTGTCAGCACCAGACCTTCAGATGTGTCCTTTCTTACACTTTTTTTCCTATTTCCGAGATGTCTACAGAAGTGGTACACGATGACCTGCTTTAAAAGAAAATTTTTTACAACACTCTGCAGTATTCATAATGCCCCCAAACTTTTTTTTCAAGGCTGATCAAACAGTAGAGTTATTCTAACACTATTTTCTGAAAAGTTTTGTGTAGGCCAAGATAGTGGTCGGTAGGGTACAGATCACCGTCATTTTTTAGATCACTTTTGGTCTTAGACAGGGGATGGATGCCACTTAGCCACTACAGCCATTGAAATCAATCTTTCGATACTTAAAATTTCTGCACAATTTGCAAATATAAAGCCGTTTTAATGCCTCCCCTTTCTTTAGCAAAGCTTGATTTATCATGCTGATTTAGAAGTGAGCAGAATCAGCATTTTGTTTCAGATCTGTCGCCAATTTCTGAGTCAACCACCGTCCAAAAAAAAAAAGAAAAAAAAATCAATGCTCTCTTTTCTTTGAACAAGCTTGTTAACCCTTAGGCATTGGGTTCCTGACCCCTATAATGGGTTAAAACCTTCAGTTCTGATGTAACCATGCCGTAGAGGAAGAGACGGCTAGGAAAACTGGTTAACGGAGAAAATAATTGGAGACTTCTCACCTTTTTAGGAAAAGGAAAGAGAAAACAATCAAAAATATTCATGTAAAATATATAGATTAATGGATGCAAATTTTTGCTACAGTCTACAACTGTCCGTGCATATTATTAAGCAAAGCAAATTGTTTTTCCAATATTATGATAGAGATAAATTATATTCAGTATAGGTCATGAATATCAGATGGACGGGGGTCCAACCCACTCTTCGATGAGCACTGCGGGCTCTAAACTGCTTACCAAGTACAGCACCATACATTGTACACTGGCTGTGCATGGTACAGCAGTTCATTTTCATTCATTTGAATGGGACTAAACTGAAAACGGGACTTGTGACTCATGAATATGACATCGCAGGGCTGTGAATAGGAAATGGAGCTTGCCCGAATGCCGCGGCCAGTTCACAATTACTGATCAGCAGGGATGACAGGTGACCACCACTACGCTTCTGATATTGATGATGGCAAACACCTTTAATATATAAATCTATCTTATTTTAAGTTACATCAGCAACTGCTACCTCTGCGTCCCCTATAGCTATATAATCCCTGCCCTCTAAATGACGTCAGTGAACTCTGAGGCCTGTGATTGGTCTTTAGAGATCATGTGGGTCACGCCAGCGAAATGACACATAGAAGCAAATGTGATTATTCCGACGTGACCCATGAGGCCTGTAACTGTGATTAATGTCCCTGACCTCAATCTGGAAGTAGAAGGCCCGAAGAGAGCAGGGACCTGAACGTCGGACCCCAGGGGAGGTGAGTAAGACTGTCTGATATGTTTGCTCACCTCCATGGAGCCTCTGCTTATTTATACTCCAGGGTCTGATGAGTCCACAGAGTATAATAGTAGTTCGGGAGTGGCGAACCCCCCAAAATTTTGTGTTTGGCCGAACCTGAATTTTTTGGAAAATTCATAATAAGAACCTATTTGATCATTCCTATGTATGTGCCACTGTGGGACATTATACTGTGTGGAGGGATCGCTATGGGACATTATACTGTGTGGAGGGATCGCTATGGGACATTATACTGTGTGGAGGGATCGCTATGGGACATTATACTGTGTGGAGGGGCCTCTATGGGACATAATACTGTGTGGAGGGGCTGCTATGGGACATTATACTGTGTGGAGGGGCCGCTATGGGACATTATACTGTGTGGAGGGGCCGCTATGGGACATTATACTGTGTGGAGGGGCCGCTATGGGACATTGTACTGTGTGGAGGGGCCGCTATGGGACATTGTACTGTGTGGAGGGGCCGCTATGGGACATTGTACTGTGTGGAGGGGCCGCTATGGGACATTGTACTGTGTGGAGGGGCCGCTATGGGACATAGTACTGTGTGGAGGGGCCGCTATGGGACATTCTACTGTGTGGAGGGGCCGCTATGGGACATTGTACTGTGTGGAGGGGCCGCTATGGGACATTGTACTGTGTGGAGGGGCCGCTATGGGACATTGTACTGTGTGGAGGGGCCGCTATGGGACATTGTACTGTGTGGAGGGACCGCTATGGGACATTGTACTGTGTGGAGGGACCGCTAGAGGACATTATACTGTGTGCAGGGGCTGCTATGGGACATTATACTGTGTGGAGGGACCACTAGAGGACATTATACTGTGTGCAGGGGCTGCTATGGGACAATATTATGTCACAGGGATCTTTAGTGTGAATGGGAAGGGGGTACGCACTTTTTGAACAGCCCAGGGCTCATGTTACCCTTAATCCGCCCCTGGTTATATGTGCAATGTGTGTGTGAAATGTATGCATGTTTGTATAAGCAATGTATATATGTGTGTTTTATACAGTATTATATGTGAGCAGTCTGGTGGTATTATATTTGTGTGCAGTATAGGGGTACTAAGAATGCATGGGGTAAATTGATAATCTCGAAGTTTGTGGTATAGTGGTACTATACATGTGTGTGTGTGTGTGTGTGTATATATAGTGATATAATTTATTGTGTATGGGTGGCATAGTGGTATAATATATTCATTTGTATAGAAGGATTAATTTAGTTCTAGGTGCATGTCTATATGGGATGAAGGAGAAAATCTTTGCCCTGGGTGCTAGCTACAGCCCTGAAGTATTTCTGTATCACAAGAGAACATTGGGTTTGCTTTAGATATTTTTGTACTTTGTTCAGCGTTGTAAAACTAATTTCTAGTGTTCAATTATTTAAGAAAATATCAAGTAATGGAAGAATGTCTTGGGCTTAATTTACAATAATGTAATTAGACTGTAATATGATGCAGATACTTTGCTATACCAAACAGGGGGATACAGAATATCTTATATAGTGATTACTACATAACATCATTATAGTAAAAGAAACTTTCTTTGACCCCAATATACAGGAGCCATTGGGCCATTAGTCATTGACCATTAGGTGGTACCTGTTGCCAGATGTGGGATTACGGGGTTATTTAACCATAACAACCTATCGGAACAGGCAGTTCATCTTGTATGACCTCAAATATATATTTATGGCCTGGCTTATAAAGACATTAGATTTTTGTTAGTAGGACCCAAAAAAATGGGTCCTACTAACCTGAGAGCAAGAACGTAACAATAGGGGGGTGCAGAGGTAGCAATCACTACCAGATCCTGGAGCCTATGGGGGTCCAAAGGCCTCTCTACAATATAATGGTCTCCAGTATTATAGACAGTGGAGACCCTGGTATTGATTTTGCATTCTGGCCCAGTGGCTTCAAGTTATACCTCTACGAGAGACGCCATTGGAATAAATCTTGGGCAGACGAGATTAGCTAGGGTTATTAGGGCAATATAGCTGACCTTTAATCTAAAGTCCATTTTATGTACATTTGCTGTACAAATCTTGTCAGACTGTCCTCTGGTAAAGTGTTGTTAGTTTGAGCTATTTGGAGTCTTGTAACTTGGAAATTCCCATTGGCAAAGACCAAGGACCCAGACGGAAGTAATGATGAAGGATGAAGTAGCCCACTAGATTTTGTATACCATGTTAAACCAAATAGCAGCCCATGGGGTTCACTCCCTGAACATTTTACAGTCTTATATAAAATAAATTAATAGAATATAGATATTATTTTACTTGCACGTTATATATAATAAAGAATATTGTTTAGGACGAAGCATTTCTATGATGGCTCCAAAACGAAGAGCGATAAAAATAGATTGTATCATTATCTACTCCCTCTCATTTGCCTCTTAGTATCCCTGTAATGAGTAGTATAGACAAATGAATGTGACAAGAGAGAGCGGGCCCTACATTGGCCAATTGTCCTCCCAATCAGATGTTGTCTGGATAATTAATGATTAGTGAGATTTGCTGGAATGGGAACAGGAAATATTGGCAGGATAAGGGTTTGCTATTCCCCATAGAGATGCTTAACTTCTAATGACCTTATACTATACACTAATCACCGGACGTTACAATTATGGTAATCCGATTTGGGCAATTTTTTACATTGTGTACGGTCTGTGCTTGGTATTGCAGCTCAGCCCCATTCCCTTGAATAGGACTGAGCTGTACTATGTGACCAATGAATGTGTGGTCATCAGGGAAAAAAAACCCACATTACTTGTGAGCACTGCGGCCTCTTCAAACAGTTTGTATGTGGGTTCCTAGGGTACATCCACAACCGATCATAGATTATCAATTGTTCAGTCCTGGAAAATCCCTTTAAATTTCCCAGTAAATTCCTAATGTAAAATGAATATACCTGGTCCTTGCCTTTTCAAGCTTCCTGGTGCGGTTCCACCAATTCCACCTTCATTTCTATAACCTGCCACAAGCTTTTCAGATTACTCTATGCTTACTGTGCTTTGGTAGTCTAAGACACACCCCCTTCTCTTGAATGGACCAACCTAGAGCAGGGGGGTGTGTCTCAGATTACCAAAGCACAGTGTGTACAGGCGGCCATTTTACAGAAATAAATTAAAAGGGGGCTAATGATGATATTATATTTATAATATAAATATCAAAATAATTGTAAATAGTTATTCTAAATTTCTGAAATTTTTTTTAGGTCTGTTTTAGCTGAAATTACAATGATCATACAATTCCATCAGCCGACTCGCCAGACGCCTCCATTCTATAAATCTTCTTCTCACCTTTTTCCCTTATGTCCTGTAGCTCTATTGTCTGCCCTCCTTCCACGCATTGTCCTCCTCTCTGTTCTATTCACTTTATTTTTATCCAAATTTCTTTTGATTTCCTTCTTTCTTTAACAGCCCGCTTCCTCCCTCCCAGCATTGTCTGTAGAACAGTGCAGCGGAAGAAAAAAAAAACCACATATAATTTGTTACAGATAAACCTCAAATCCTTGCAAATCCCTTGAAATAGGAGAGAGAATTAACCTTGTACAACTGTATGTAAGATGCTGGAAATAGTAATTTTCTTTCTCCTGGTTTCGGAATCCAGCTGTATTTGAAGCAGCAAAGTAATTTATAAAAGCATGGCTTTGGGTTTGCAAGTGGGGGTCTATGACCTTTTAGTTTATCCCGCCGTCTGCATATTGCTGTCGCTAATTGGATCACTTCCTCTATTTCCTTTCTGACCAGAAAGTCGTGAGGCATTGTTCACCGCTTTCTGTCACTCCATAACTTTGGGTTTTTTGACTACATCTGATCAGTGAACCTGTATTTCACTCATCTGAAGGCAATTTCCAGGGACTCTTAGCTGCTGGGCAACTGCATCTATCAAAGTCACGAGTGGTACACTCCATAAAGACACAGAGTAATGTGCACCTGAGTTTAACGTGATGCTTGGACATAATCATAAAACAATAAAATGTAACTTCTCCGGCATACAGAAGAAAAATAGAGCCGGAAAATTGGCCGAAAATGAAAAAGAATAAAAGATGAAGGACCTCGAAAAGAAATCCAAAAATAATAGAGACTATCTTATCCACCAAAATGTAAAAATATACTTTGTTTCTATTTGTTTTTTTATTTTAGGTGTCATTTGCGGAGGATACATTCTATTAGAAGTGTTACCTTATAGCGCCGCGCAGTCCTGGGCTCATATCTGCGGGGAGTTTTTATCTTTTCCACGTGTTTGTGCGAGTTTCCTGCGGGTATTTTGGTTTCTTCCCACAAGGAGGTTTGGATTATCCAGTTTATAAGGCTGGCTATACACTTTTGACAACTGTTGGCCTCCTGGGTGATGTCACAGGCCTTGGGGAACGTGAATGGCCAGCACCCCAATGTCATAACACTGACTAGTGATGGGCAAATCGGTTCGTAACAAATCAGATTCAACCCGACTATTCCAAATTTTTTCGCTTTTAGCGAATCCCAAAAATTGTGGATTTGTCTCGGACAAATTAAATAGGCCGTCGCAACATGATTTATGGTAAATTATTATACTCTGTGGTCTCTTCAGACCCCAAAGTACAATAGGTGTCGGCCCAAGGAAGGTGTAAAAAAATAAAAAAAACACTTCCACTCACCTTACCTCATCTCTTGGGTCTCCTAACTGCATCCGGTGATCTAGGACTTTCTACTCTGGGAGCTCTTCTGTGAGATCATGCACCCGGGATCACCACTGAGGTCTGTGATTGGGCCGCAGTGATGACATGGGCACCCCAAGTATCATGACTTCCTGATGCTTGGTATGCCCATGTCACCACTGCAGCCCAATCACAAGCCTCAGTGGTGATCCCTGGCCAATGGCATCTCAGAAGAGCACCAAATGGCGTCACGCACCCAGAGGAGGAAGACACAGATCGCCGGACCACTAGGAAGCAGGAAAGTGGTGAGGGAAGGAGAGTATAAATGTTTTTTTTTTTTTTTTATTTATACACCTTCCTTCGGCCCACACCTATTATACTTCGGGTTCTGAAAAAATGCCTGGTTTTCTCTCAAACAAGTTCGAACCGAACCGGAGGATCGATTCGTCTGAACACCAGACAAAACAAATCTTCAGAGGTTCGTCCATCCTTAACTTTAAGAGTAGAGATGAGCGAATCGATTCTGCAGAAGTTGAATTCAATCCAAATTTCAGGAAATCTTCGATTCTCCACGATTCCGGATTTCCTGATGCTTCGTGTTAACAACTATCTAGTAAGGACCTTTGTGACATCAGACGGTCACATGATATTCTCTAGTGATGTGATTGGGTAGGCGTGTCTTTGCTTGTTAGCAGATCCTTCCACATGAATAAAACTTGTCCATGCTGAAGAAAGAGACATGACCGCGGCATCCAAGGGCTCTCTGTAGCCCGGAAATAGCTGTTTATTCGCCGCAAAGTAATTCGGATCGAAGCAAATTTTTTTGGAACTTCGAATCGAACTGCCGAATCGAACTTTTGAGAAATTCGCTCATCTCTATTTAAGAGGTCAGAAAGTCATTCCAAGAGGACCACAAGGTAACCCAGGAGAGGTTAGGGTAGGTGAGTATCACTGTTTATTATGTTATTGTGCCACCCTGGGCCTCCGCTCATAATATTCTGGACACTGAAGCGACCCCAGACAATAATAATGATTCATGGATGGCAAACTCAAAATTTTAGTAAAATTCGTAAAACACCTGGTTTGCTACAAACCAGTTTACTCACCTCTTCTCACAATCCCTCTACACATGCATGCTAAGCTCATTCGAGTATGCATGTGTTCTGAATAAAATAAGCCTCTGCCAGACACTTCTGGGGGTAGCTTATTACCGCAGAAGAAAAAGGCTCATGTATATTGAAATCCAACTACACAACCTTTTTTTCCCCAACATCTTCTATCACAGGAGAGTCGGGAGGTCCCCATACACAGCAGGAGGTCAAGGATAGGGATAGGTTTTGGAGTCACGTGATGGTTAGACAGAGCTTGTCCAGCACCAATACCTTGACTGAAGAGAAGTCCCAGCCTTTATTGAAAGCAGCATGTTTATGTATGTAGCGTAATACCCCTCAGATCAGGCAAAGCCCCTTGGCTGTGGCGGTGGGTATACAGTAGGTGGCTTTATGTAAAGGTCTCTTTTATTATTGCTTACATTAACCTTTCCTTTAATGCATACACTCTATAACCTTTCCTAGAGCCAGATTGAGCGGATTCAGGCAGAGCTGTTTAGGTTTCCCTTAGATACAACCAGATCCTCTCCCTGGATACAAATGTATGTTGTACAGAAAGCCGAGCTGCATTTAGTCCAAGAACTACAAAAACAATCAACACTTTTATCAGTTAACTCCTTCATCACGTTTTACTCCCTCCATTACGATGCTTGTTAATGCCATCTGCAGGCTACGAGGGAATTCACATATTGCAGAATTTTCAGGACAGAACTAGACTGCAGATCTGCAACTATTTACAGTACAATACATGTGGAAGGGATTGTATGTGCCATAGAGGTAGAGTTATAGTACTAGCTGACCCCAAATTACACCGTACTTATTAAATCTATTGCAGATTTTATTTTCTGATGCACCAGAGAACTAATGTAGTGGTAGTATTAGTAGTATTAAATAGTATTAGTAGTAGTATTAATAAATAGTAGTAATAGTATTAATAAGAAGTAGGATTATTATTATTATTAGTAGTAGTAGTAGTAGTAGTAGTAGTAGTAGTAGTAGTAGTAGTAGTAATAAATAGTTGTAGTAGTAGTAGTAATATTTATAGTAGTAGCAGCAATAATAGTGGTATTAGTAGCAGTAGTAGTATTAGTAGTAATTGTTGTAGTACTAACACTAGTAGTAGTGGTAGTATTACTAATTGTAGTAGTAATAGTATTATTATTATTATTATTATTATTATTATTAGTACTAATTGTAGTAGTTGTAGTACTAGTAGTGCTAACAGTAGTAGTAATAATTGTTGCAGTAGGTATAGTTGTAGTAGTAATAGTAGTAATAGTATTAGTAGCACGGGTAGTAGTAGTAGTAGTACTAATTGTAGTAGTTGTAGTACTAGTAGTAGTAGTAGTACTAATTGTAGTAGTTGTAGTAGTAGTAGTAGTAGTACTATTTGTAGTAGTTGTAGTACTAGTAGTAGTACTAGTAGTAGTAGTAGTAGTAGTAGTACTAGTAGTAGTAGCAGTAGTATTAGTAGTAGTACTAATTGTAGTAGTTGTAGTACTAGTAGTAGTAGTAGTATTAGTAGTAGTACTAGTAGTAGTAGTAGTAGTACTAATTGTAGTAGTTGTAGTACTAGTAGTAGTAGTACTAATTGTAGTAGTTGTAGTACTAGTAGTAGTAGTAGTAGTAGTAGTACTATTTGTAGTAGTTGTAGTACTAGTAGTAGTAGTAGTAGTAGTAGTAGTAGTAGTAGTACTAGTAGTAGTAGCAGTAGTAGTAATTGTAGTAGTTGTAGTAGTAGTAGTATTAGTAGTAGTTGTAGTACTAGTAGTAGTAGTAGTAGTAGTACTAATTGTAGTAGTTGTAGTACTAGTAGTAGTAGTAGTAGTAGTAGTAGTAGTAGTAGTAGTAGTAGTAGTAGTGTCTAATTGTAGTAGTTGTAGTACTAGTAGTAGTACTAATTGTAGTAGTTGTAGTAGTAGTAGTAGTAGTATTAGTAGTAGTTGTAGTACTAGTAGTAGTAGTAGTACTAATTGTAGTAGTTGTAGTACTAGTAGTAGTAGTAGTAGTAGTAGTAGTAGTAGTAGTAGTAGTAGTAGTAGTAGTAGTAGTAGTAGTAGTAGTAGTAGTACTAATTGTAGTAGTAGTAGTAGTAGTAGTAGTAGTACTAATTGTAGTAGTTGTAGTAGTAGTAGTAGTAGTACTATTTGTAGTAGTAGTAGTAGTAGTAGTAGTAGTAGTAGTAGTAGTAGTAGTAGTAGTAGTAGTAGTACTAGTAGCAGTAGTATTAGTAGTAGTAATTGTAGTAGTAGTAGTAGTAGTTGTAGTACTAGTACTAGTAGTAGTAGTATTAGTAGTAGTACTAATTGTAGTAGTTGTAGTAGTAGTATTAGTAGTAGTAGTAGTACTAATTGTAGTAGTTGTAGTAGTAGTAGTAGTATTAGTAGTATTAGTAGTAGTTGTAGTACTAGTACTAGTAGTATTAGTAGTAGTACTAATTGTAGTAGTTGTAGTACTAGTAGTAGTACTAATTGTAGTAGTTGTAGTAGTAGTATTAGTAGTAGTTGTAGTACTAGTAGTAGTAGTAGTACTAATTGTAGTAGTTGTAGTACTAGTAGTAGTAGTAGTAGTAGTAGTAGTAGTACTAATTGTAGTAGTAGTAGTAGTAGTAGTAGTAGTACTAATTGTAGTAGTTGTAGTAGTAGTAGTAGTAGTAGAGACTATTTGTAGTAGTTGTAGTACTAGTAGTAGTAGTAGTAGTACTAGTAGTAGTAGCAGTAGTATTAGTAGTAGTAATTGTAGTAGTAGTAGTAGTAGTATTAGTAGTAGTTGTAGTACTAGTACTAGTAGTAGTAGTATTAGTAGTAGTACTAATTGTAGTAGTTGTAGTAGTAGTATTAGTAGTAGTAGTAGTACTAATTGTAGTAGTTGTAGTAGTAGTAGTAGTAGTAGTAGTATTAGTAGTAGTTGTAGTACTAGTACTAGTAGTATTAGTAGTAGTACTAATTGTAGTAGTTGTAGTAGTAGTAGTAGTAGTAGTAGTAGTAGTAATTGTAGTAGTTGTAGTACTAGTAGTAGCAGTAGTAGTAGTAGTAGTTGTAGTACTAGTAGTAGTAGTAGTAGTAGTAGTAGTAGTAGTAGGCTAACAGTAGTAGTAGTAGTTGTAATAGTAGTAGTAGTAGTAGTAGTAGTAGGCTAACAGTAGTAGTAGTAATTGTTGCAGTAGTACTAGTTGTATTAGTAGTTGTAATTGTTGTAGTATTAGTACTAGTTGTAATTGTTGTAGTAGTAGTAGTAGTAACAGTAGTAGTATCTGTGTGTCTGAGCCATCTACAGCTGCAAATAGAGGAGACAGGTTATCTCTAGACTACAGTACAAGTATTTAGTGGGGTTGTTTGAGTCGTATAAAAAGTGCAAGAAAATGCCCCTCCCTTGAATGTCCCCCATTTAAGTGCCATTGCTCCTGTCCCCACCAGACCATCCCATTTATCATCATGTGTCTGCTATAGTCAGTGGCATAGCTAGCGGGGGGAGGAAAAGGGGCCACTGGAGACTAGTATACTGTGTGTAGAGACCCCTGGAGACTGTTATACTGTGTGTAGGGGCCACTGGGGACCAGTATACTGTGTGTAGGGGCCACTGGAGACCAGTATACTGTGTGTAGGGGCCACTGGAGACCAGTATACTGTGTGTAGGGGCCCCTGCAGACCAGTATACTGTGTGTAGGGACCCCTGGAGACTGTTATACTGTGTGTAGGGGCCACTGGAGACCAGTATACTGTGTGTAGGGACCACTGGAGACCGTTATACTGTGTGTAGGGGCCACTGGAGACCAGTATACTGTGTGTAGGGCCCACTGGAGACCAGTATACTGTGTGTAGGGGCCACTGGAGACCAGTATACTGTGTGTAGGGGCCACTGGAGACCAGTATACTGTGTGTAGGGGCCACTGGAGACCAGTATACTGTGTGTAGGGGCCACTGGAGACCAGTATACTGTGTGTAGGGGCCACTGGGGACCAGTATACTGTGTGTAGGGGCCACTGGGGACCAGTATACTGTGTGTAGGGGCCACTGGGGACCAGTATACTGTGTGTAGGGGCCACTGGGGACCGGTATACTGTGTGTAGGGGCCACTGGGGACTGTTATACTGTGTGTAGGGGCCACTGGAGACCGTTATACTGTGTGTAGGGGCCACTGGAGACCAGTATACTGTGTGTAGGGGCCACTGGAGACCAGTATACTGTGTGTAGGGGCCACTGGAGACCAGTATACTGTGTGTAGGGGCCACTGGAGACCAGTATACTGTGTGTAGGGGCCACTGGAGACCAGTATACTGTGTGTAGGGGCCACTGGAGACCAGTATACTGTGTGTAGGGGCCACTGGAGACCAGTATACTGTGTGTAGGGGCCACTGGGGACCAGTATACTGTGTGTAGGGGCCACTGGGGACCAGTATACTGTGTGTAGGGGCCACTGGAGACCAGTATACTGTGTGTAGGGGCCACTGGGGACCAGTATACTGTGTGTAGGGGGCACTGGAGACCAGTATACTGTGTGTAGGGGCCCCTGGGGTATTTACAGCCTCATCACATTCATTTCTATCGGACAGACTGTAATTACATGATATGGTTACTATAATATAGACAGTGTACAATGTAAATAGAAGTTGTCACAGTGTTTGCAAGAGTGTTACAGCCCCTTCAAACAGCTGATCTGTGGTGGGCTCAGGTGCTGGGTCCCCTCTGATCCTTTATTATATTCCTGAGGATTGGTCATTAATAGATAAAACTTAACAACTTGTTTAATTAGGGGCCATTATTAATAAGGGGGCACACGGGGCCGGGGACATTATTAATTGAGGGGCCATTATTAATAAGAAGGCACATGGGACATTATGGAGGGGCGCTATTAATAAGGGGGCACTTGTGGGGAATTATTAATTTTAATATGCACATACAGTATTATTATTCATTTCAAGGGGATTTTATATTCTAATTGGGGGTAACAGAAGGAGGACTTCGTGTGTTGGTACAACAATGTGGATCGGGTGTCTGGAAAAGTGAGAAGCCAAAGATGTCTGTGTTACAGAATCACGGCTGGAGGAAGAGGTCATGGCGGTCCAGATGGAATAGAAGGGAAATGTGAACAATTAGTCAGACGTCACCTGGAAGTCATTAAGTGTTTCTTGTGCTGTATTCACTTATGTAGTCTGCAGAGCCCAGTGTAGAGCCGGTATATACCACTATGTGGGCACTGTATACTGTCTGCAGAGCCCCGTGTAGAGCCGGTATATACCACTATGTGGGCACTGTATACTGTCTGCAGAGCCCCGTGTAGAGCCGGTATCTACCACTATGTGGGCAATATATACTCTCTGCAGTGCCCCGTGTAGAGCCGGTATCTACCACTATGTGGGCACTGTATACTGTCTGCAGAGCCCCGTGTAGAGCCGGTATCTACCACTATGTGGGCACTGTATACTGTCTGCAGTGCCCCGTGTAGAGCCGGTATATACCACTATGCGGGCACTGTATACTGTCTGCAGTGCCCCGTGTAGAGCCGGTATCTACCACTATGCGGGCACTGTATACTGTCTGCAGTGCCCCGTGTAGAGCCGGTATCTACCACTATGCGGGCACTGTATACTGTCTGCAGAGCCGCGTGTAGAGCCGGTATCTACCACTATGCGGGCACTGTATACTGTCTGCAGTGCCCCGTGTAGAGCCGGTATCTACCACTATGTGGGCAATATATACTCTCTGCAGTGCCCCGTGTAGAGCCGGTATCTACCACTATGTGGGCACTGTATACTGTCTGCAGAGCCGCGTGTAGAGCCGGTATCTACCACTATGTGGGCACTGTATACTGTCTGCAGAGCTGCGTGTAGAGCCGGTATCTACCACTATGCGGGCACTGTATACTGTCTGCAGTGCCCTGTGTAGAGCCGGTATCTACCACTATGTGGGCACTGTATACTGTCTGCAGAGCTGCGTGTAGAGCCGGTATCTACCACTATGCGGGCACTGTATACTGTCTGCAGTGCCCTGTGTAGAGCCGGTATCTACCACTATGCGCGCACTGTATACTGTCTGCAGTGCCCTGTGTAGAGCCGGTATCTACCACTATGCGGGCACTGTATACTGTCTGCAGAGCTGCGTGTAGAGCCGGTATCTACCACTATGCGGGCACTGTATACTGTCTGCAGACCCCCGTGTAGAGCCGGTATCTACCACTATGTGGGCACTGTATACTGTCTGCAGTGTCCCATGTAGAGCCGGTATCTACCACTATGTGGGCACTGTATACTGTCTGCAGTGCCCCGTGTAGAGCCGGTATATACCACTATGCGGGCACTGTATACTGTCTGCAGAGCTGCGTGTAGAGCCGGTATATACCACTATGTGGGCACTGTATACTGTCTGCAGAGCTCCGTGTAGAGCCGGTATCTACCACTATGTGGGCACTGTATACTGTCTGCAGTGCCCCGTGTAGAGCCAATATCTACCACTATGTGGGCACTATATACTGTCTGCAGTGTCCCGTGTAGAGCCGGTATCTACCACTATGTGGGCACTGTATACTGTCTGCAGTGCCCCGTGTAGAGCCAATATCTACCACTATGTGGGCACTATATACTGTCTGCAGTGTCCCGTGTAGAGCCGGTATATACCACTATGTGGGCACTGTATACTGTCTGCAGACCCCCGTGTAGACCCGGTTATCTACCACTATGTGGGCACTGTATACTGTCTACAGAGCCGCGTGTAGAGCCGGTATCTACCACTATGCGGGCACTGTATACTGTCTGCAGATCCCCGTGTAGAGCCGGTATCTACCACTATGCGGGCACTGTATACTGTCTGTAGTGCCCCGTGTAGAGCCGGTATCTACCACTATGTGGGCACTGTATACTGTCTGCAGAGCTGCGTGTAGAGCCGGTATATACCACTATATGGGCACTGTATACTGTCTGCAGAGCTCCGTGTAGAGCCGGTATATACCACTATGTGGCCACTGTATACTGTCTGCAGAGCCCCGTGTAGAGCCGGTATATACCACTATGTGGGCACTGTATACTGTCTGCAGAGCTCCGTGTAGAGCCGGTATCTACCACTATGTGGGCACTGTATACTGTCTGCAGACCCCCGTGTAGACCCGGTTATCTACCACTATGTGGGCACTGTATACTGTCTGCAGAGCCCTGTGTACAGCCAGTCTCTACCACTATGTGCACACTGTATAATGATAATATCGGTGTACCTGGGTAGGGGGCCCACTCGGATGTGCCCTCTTCCCCCCTCTTTATGGATCCTCTAGCTACTCTTCTGGCTGCAACCAATCATTGGTCTCAGAGGGCAAAGGGAAAGGGAACATTTTAAGGGTGAGTGCTTATTATTATTATTATTATTATTATAAACCTTTTCCTGCATTTTGGCAAATTCTTAGATCACTATGGAGAATATTACTTCCCCCATCACTGCCCTAATTCACATAAAGTCAGCCCCTTCATTACCCTAGACCCCCAGGGATGCAACCAATACCTGCAGGGGCAATTGAGACATTCTCACAGTGTTGAGTCTCCACCCCTGGGCAGAGGGTCCAACTTACTTAAGAAATCTGCATGTGCACTTCCTACCCTGGCACCTGTATAAGAAAGTACAAACAATGATTCAGAAAGTTCTTAACAACTTTCTCCAACTATTACGAGCACAGAAAAGCAAAACTACTAAAAATGTTGCATCCTCTGTAAGATATCTTTGATGTTTCTTTTTTCATACTTTTATTATTCCATTTTTTTTTTCTTCATGCAAAAGCCCAAAGTGGCGACCGAATGCATTCATTTACAACGGGGGAGGGGGAGAGAACGCCTGCCATGAAATCCCCATAATCATGAATGTTATTCCTTCTGAACGGTGGTGATGCAGAGCGAGATAGGGATCAGGGCTGTATAGCTTGCATTGACAGCTGGTGAACAAGACTAAGCCCGGGGAACAAGAGAAACAGGCTCAGCCTAGATCAACATTTCACAGGGGGCTAAAGTAATATTTAGAACCAATTTAGGCCATGCAGTAGAAGCTGGAGCGGCGTTGCTCCTCTACGCATGTGATCTATATTACAAATCAAGTGCTTTCTCAGGCTCTTTAATGCAATAAGCTGCATCAGTCTCTGCGTTCGGCTAAGGCTGTGCCCCTCACTTTCACTGTAATGTAATACATTTCTACAGCTCCTCATAATCTCCTCTATTTCTCCTGTCTCTGTTTCTCACAGAAAGGGACTTACTTGTTTTTGTCAAGCCTGACGCCTTTTTTTTTCGGAAAGGCATACGAGAAATACTTTCCCTTTTTAGATATATTGTAGATCAGACTGAAAAAGTAACAAGGCTGAAGTTAAAGGGGGTGTCCGGGGAGTATTATTTTTTTTTCATTCACCCGGTTCGGAGGAATGCCTTTGATACACCCAGGGGTTCCGGCGATGTCACGACCCCTGGGTCAAGTGATCGGAGGCAACGTTCGGCTCTCCGAGTTGCTCTGCCTCACTTCATTACCTGTTATATACAGACCCAATAGTATAGGTAAATTACGTACCTCTGAGATCAAGGGAGGGGGTGGGCATAGCGACCCTGGGGAACTGAACTTGCTTTGAGATGTTGTGACGTCGCCGGACCCCCCGGGTCCAACAAAAGCATTCCGGTGGACGAGGCAAATGAAAAAAATTCTCCCCAGACAACCCCTTTAAAGTGAGTCTGTCACCAGAACCCAGCCTATAAAACCTGTAGATGGAAAGGGTCACCACAATCAACTGTGCAGGAGAAAGTAGCCCTCCCCATGCACTTCAATGGCCACAGTGCTGCAATGCATGGAAAAGCGCTGAAGATGATGCAAAAATAAACCGCCACGCTACCACCAGAAGTGGACAGTAGATACATATAGAGTACATTAACCTGAATGCAGAAACAAACAAGTCACAAAAATGGAGGAAAGTAGAGAAGCTAGAGAAACATGGTGCCCTGGAGCAGCAGTACCCCAGGGTATAGGCTGTGCAGTCTCGGGGAGTACACGCCATGCCTGAGAACCAGTGCTCTGGAATTGGCAGATTTAGTAAGGGCTCAGGATCCCTGCTACTGGGGGCCTAGTGCCACAAAAACCACCCACCATCTTCAAATACTGAGGCACAGTCACTACCAGGCAAAGGGGTTGGTCTCCGCTACAGTAGGTAGCCTAAAGAGGCAAATAATTTCCGATCTATGGTATGATGAGTGAAAACCTGGTCAGAAGGTAAAAGGCCCTCAGAACTTTTAGTGTGTGTCTGCCAAAGGTTCCTTCAGAAGCAAAAGGATTTGTTTGACACGCGAAAAAGCGTGCCGATTTTTTTTTCTTTTCTTTGCATTTGAGATTGGCAGCAGGATCTGTCACGTGCAGTGGCGTAACTAGGAATGGCTGGGCCCCAAGGCGAACATCTGACATGGGGGGGGGGGGACCCCTTGCACAAACCGCATTCCTACGCACACTATTATGCGCCATAGTGGCCCCTACACACACTATTATGCCCCATAGTGGCCCCTGCACACGGTATTATGCCCCATAGTGGCCTCTGCACACAGTATTATGCCCCATAGTGGCCCATGCACACGGTATTATGCCCAATAGTGGCCCCTGCACATGGTATTATGCCCCATTGTGGACCACCCATGGACAGTTATTATACTCTGGGGTCTTTTCAGACCCCAGAGTATAATGATCGGAGACCCAGGGGAGGAAACAAACACAAAAACCACTGTTACTCACCTCTCCCTGGCTCCGACACACTCCCTGCTACTTCGGCCATCTTCAATGTTGGACCAGATCCCGCGTGAGCCGGGCCTGCATCACGACGAGTAAGGACGCAGGCCTAGCCCTCATGACATCACCAAACAGGCCCGAAGCCTGCGGAGCGCCGGAGAGGTAAGTAACAGTGTTTTTTAATGTTCCCTCACCTCCCCGGGCCTCTGATTACTTGGGGGTGTGAAAAGACCCCCGAGTATAATGATAGCAGTGTTTGTGGGGTTCGTGGCCTCACTTACCGTTCCACGCTCCCGCTCATAGTTACCTCCGCCTCCGCAGAATGGGAAGCACAGGCAGCCATGAGCAGGAGTGGGAATTGGTAAGTAAATAGGGCCCATTACCTGCTGGAGTTATTCCAGCAGGTAACAGCCTATTTAAAAAAAACCCTCGGGCCCTGTGGCAGCCGCTACACCGGTAGTTACGCCCCTGGTCACGTGACAACACCACCTTGTCTGTTGGGACACTAATTTATTTTTATTTATTTATTTTTTTACAAGAGGGAACTTGAATTGAAAAGTTTGAGAAATACTGCCCTAGGGCATCCATTTTTAAAATAATTTAGTCCTACTTAAAGGGGTTGTCTGGCAATTTATTAATTTTTTTTTTTTATATATATATATATATATATATATATATATATATATAAGGGCTGGGAAAGGTAAAAAACAAAAATAATTATACTCACCCGTTCTCCGATGTCTTCCAGCGCGGTCCAGTCCTGCTACTCTGGTGTTTTCTTCCTGCAGAAGTTCCCGCCGCATGTGACTGCTTTGCTGAGGCCAATCAATGGTCTTAGTAAAGGACATGGGACTTTTCCTCAGGCCGCTGAGAAGCCTAAGTGGACATGTGCGGCGGTGACTTCCACCGGAAGAAAACACCAGAGTAGCAGGACTGTACCGTGCTGGGAGACACTGGAGTACCTTCCCCGGTCTCATATATGTGAAAAAAAAAGAGAAAAAAAGATAAAATTATCCCAGATAAAAATTGCTTGGGAATAGTGGGGACTAGGAGTAATAACAATCACGGCAACCAGGGGGTCCTGCGGCAAGTTTTCCCCCCACCTCATCCCCCCTTGGACCCCCGTGATAAGATCGCAGGTTCTGAGGGGTTGCCATGGCAGTCAGGAGGCCGGGCAATGGCCTCCTGACTGCCTATGCACAGTTCCCATAGGCAGTGCTGTGCGATGTTCTGCAATTCTATGTATACAAAGTTTAAAATACACAATAATAAACAATAAAAAGTAAAAAAAAAAAAACACCTTTATATTTAAATACATAATGTAAACAAAAAAGACTGCGGACTTTCTGTTGATAACGTTGCAGAAAATAAACGCAATGCATTTTTGTTGCAGTCTTTTCCGCAGCATTTTTGATGCAGTCCGTTACATGGGGCCTTAGCCTTAAAGGGGTTCTCCGGGGACTGTTATAAATAAGTTACAAGCATACTGTTTACCTGCATGTGCTGTGATACTAGGACTTTTTTTTTTTTTTTCCTGTCAAGTCCCAGCATTCTGTATTTACCCCGGTTCCTTTGCTGTATCCACCTGCTTCCCCTCTACCATCTTCTCTAGTCCCGCCACTTCATTTTTACTGGCTCACATCATCTAATTGATTCCTACCAAAGAGTCTTGTATTCCGCCCTCACTAGACCCGTCCGCTGCAACTCTCGCTCCACTGTGTCGGGTACCTGAACCCGAACTTCAGCTCTAAAGTTCGGGTTTGGGTTCGGCTGGATGATTGACAGCTGAGCAGCCAATCAATGAGCTTTAAACCCACAGACATCACAGACATGCTCAGTATGGTCATGGCTGTGATTGGCCAGGTGGGACATGTGACCTCTCTGTATAAGAGGCGGAGTCACAGGTCATGTCGCCATATTAGCTAGTTAGGTTAGGTAGGGAGAGGCGGCAGCTGGAGATGGGGCAGTCAGGGCCTGAGCTACATGTAATAAGTGTCCTTATCAGGGCAGGGAGAGGAGCCGGATACTGTGAGGGGCAGATAGCCTAGACATGAGAATAGTGACAGTAACAGTGTGTGTGTGTGTGTGTGTATATATATATATATATAATCCCTACACCATCTCCTAGCACAATAACTGTGTGTGTACCCATACCGTCTCCTAGCGCAGTAACAATAACTGCGTGTGTACCCATACCGTCTCCTAGTGCAGTAACAATAACTGTGTGTGTACCCATACCATCTCCTAGCACAGTAACGATAACTGTGTGTACCCATACCGTCTCCTAGCGCAGTAACAATAACTGTGTGTACCCATACCGTCTCCTAGCGCAGTAACTGTGTGTGTACCCATACCGTCTCCTAGCACAGTAACAATAACTGTGTGTGTACCCATACCGTCTCCTAGCGCAGTAACAATAACTGCGTGTGTACCCATACCGTCTCCTAGCGCAGTAACTGTGTGTGTACCCATACCGTCTCCTAGCGCAGTAACAATAACTGCGTGTGTACCCATAGCGCAGCTAGCGCAGTAACTGTGTGTGTACCCATACCGTCTCCTAGCGCAGTAACAATAACTGCGTGTGTACCTGCGTGTGTACCCATACCGTCTCCTAGCGCAGTAACAATAACTGTGTGTGTACCCATACCGTCTCCTAGCGCAGTAACAATAACTGTGTGTGTACCCATACCGTCTCCTAGCGCAGTAACAATAACTGTGTGTACCCATACCGTCTCCTAGCGCAGTAACAATAACTGCGTGTGTACCCATACCGTCTCCTAGCGCAGTAACATGTGTGTGTACCCATACCGTCTCCTAGCACAGTAACAATAACTGGCGTGTGTACCCATACCGTCTCCTAGCGCAGTAACAATAACTGCGTGTGTACCCATACCGTCTCCTAGCGCAGTAACAATAACTGCGTGTGTACCCATACCGTCTCCTAGGGCGGGTGTGTCCCATACCGTCTCCTAGCGCAGTAACAATAACTGCGTGTGTACCCATACCGTCTCCTAGCGCAGTAACAATAACTGGTGTGTGTACCCATACCGTCTCCTAGCACAGTAACAATAACTGTGTGTGTACCCATACCGTCTCCTAGCGCAGTAACAATAACTGCGTGTGTACCCATACCGTCTCCTAGCGCAGTAACAATAACTGTGTGTGTACCCATACCGTCTCCTAGCACAGTAACAATAACTGGTGTGTACCCATACCGTCTCCTAGCGCAGTAACAATAACTGTGTGTGTACCCATACCGTCTCCTAGCGCAGTAACAATAACTGCGTGTGTACCCATACCGTCTCCTAGCACAGTAACAATAACTGCGTGTGTACCCATACCGTCTCCTAGCGCAGTAACAATAACTGCGTGGACCCATACCGCTCCTAGCCAGTAACAATAACTGTGTGTGTACCCATACCGTCTCCTAGCTCAGTAACAATAACTGTGTGTGTACCCATACCGTCTCCTAGCGCAGTAACAATAACTGCGTGTGTACCGTCTCCTAGCGCAGTAACAATAACTGCGTGTGTACCCATACCGTCTCCTAGCACAGTAACAATAACTGCGTGTGTACCCATACCGTCTCCTAGCGCAGTAACAATAACTGCGTGTGTACCCATACCGTCTCCTAGCGCAGTAACAATAACTGGTGTGTACCCATACCGTCTCCTAGCGCAGTAACAATAACTGCGTGTGTACCCATACCGTCTCCTAGCGCAGTAACAATAACTGTGTGTGTACCCATGCCGTACAATACCGTCTGCCCATAGCGCCCTGCGCAGTAACAATAACTGTGTGTGTACCCATACCGTCTCCTAGCGCAGTAACAATAACTGCGTGTGTACCCATACCGGTCGCCTAGGGTAACAATAACTGCGTGTGTACCCATACCGTCTCCTAGCGCAGTAACAATAACTGCGTGTGTACCCATACCGTCTCCTAGCACAGTAACAATAACTGTGTGTGTACCCATACCGTCTCCTAGCGCAGTAACAATAACTGTGTGTGTGACCCATACCGTCTCCTAGCGCAGTAACAATAACTGTGTGTGTACCCATACCGTCTCCTAGCGCAGTAACAATAACTGTGTGTGTACCCATACCGTCTCCTAGCGCAGTAGTGTGGACTCCTGCGCAGTAACAATAACTGTGTGTGTACCCATACCGTCTCCTAGCGCAGTAACAATAACTGTGTGTACCCATACCGTCTCCTAGCGCAGTAACAATAACCTAGCGCAGTAACAATAACTGCGTGTGTACCCATACCGTCTCCTAGCACAGTAACAATAACTGCGTGTGTACCCATACCGTCTCCTAGCGCAGTAACAATAACTGTGTGTACCCATACCGTCTCCTAGCACAGTAACAATAACTGTGTGTACCCATACCGTCTCCTGGCGCAGTAACAATAACTGCCTGTGTACCCATACCGTCTCCTAGCGCAGTAACTGTGTGTGTACCCATACCGTCTCCTAGCACAGTAACAATAACTGCGTGTGTACCCATACCGTCTCCTAGCGCAGTAACAATAACTGCGTGTGTACCCATACCGTCTCCTAGCGCAGTAACAATAACTGCGTGTGTACCCATACCGTCTCCTAGCGCAGTAACAATAACTGCGTGTGTACCCATACCGTCTCCTAGCACAGTAACAATAACTGCATGTGTACCCATACCGTCTCCTAGCGCAGTAACAATAACTGTGTGTGTACCCATACCGTCTCCTGGCGCAGTAACAATAACTGTGTGTGTACCCATACCGTCTCCTAGCGCAGTAACAATAACTGTGTGTACCCATACCGTCTCCTAGCGCAGTAACAATAACCTAGCGCAGTAACAATAACTGCGTGTGTACCCATACCGTCTCCTAGCACAGTAACAATAACTGCGTGTGTACCCATACTGTCTCCTAGCACAGTAACAATAACTGCATGTGTACCCATACCGTCTCCTGGCGCAGTAACAATAACTGTGTGTGTACCCATACCGTCTCCTAGCGCAGTAACAATAACTGTGTGTGTGTACCCATACCGTCTCCTAGCGCAGTAACAATAACTGTGTGTGTACCCATACCGTCTCCTAGCGCAGTAACAATAACTGTGTGTGTACCCATACCGTGTCTTAGCGCAGTAACAATAACCTAGCGCAGTAACAATAACTGTGTGTGTACCCATACCGTCTCCTAGCGCAGTAACAATAACCTAGCGCAGTAACAATAACTGCGTGTGTACCCATACCGTCTCCTAGCACAGTAACAATAACTGCGTGTGTACCCGTACCGTCTCCTAGCGCAGTAAATGTGTGTGACCCATACCGTCTCCTAGCGCAGTAACAATAACTGCGTGTGTATCCATACCATATCCTAGCGCAGACTTTGACTCACATGGTGGATGAGTATCTGTCAACACGTCTCCTGGTACTGAGTGATGGGTCCTTCCCGTTCAAGTTCTGGGTTTGTAAATTGGACACGTGGCCAGAGCTTGCCCTCTATGCCTTGGAGGTGCTGGCCTGCCCTGCAGCAAGTGTCCTATCAGAACATGTGTTCAGCACCGCAGGGGGTGTCATCACTGACAAGAGGATCCGCCTATCCACAGCCAACGTGGACATACTTACGTTCATTAAGATGAATCAGGCACGGATCACACAATACTTGACTGTGCCAGTGCCTGAGTGGGTGGTTAAAATTTTGGCTACCTCCTCCTCTGCCTCATCCACTTAAACCTCCTCTACCACCGGTTTCAAAATTTATTTTTATTTTGTTTTAAAATTTTATTTCTTTAATTATTTTATGTTATGTTATTTTAATTATTCTCTACCCCACTTGCCCTGTTATTACCCTCATTTTGCAGCCCTCTACCCCTTACTGTCCCAATCTTACAGCCATTTTTGGGTCACCAAGTTCGGGTCCCCATTGACTTCAATAGGGTTCGGGGTCAAGTTCAGGTACCTGAACCGAACCTTTGGGCAAAGTTTGGCCAAACCCGTCGAACCCGAACTTTGACGGGTTTGCTCAACGCTAATCAGGACCATTCTGCAGGCAGATTCTACCTTGCAAAGTCCATTGAAACCAATGAGAGGTGGAAAAAAACCTTAGCACTTTTTGGAGCATTTTTTTCAAAAACCGCTTCATAAAACTGTTAATGCTCATTTACTGCCTCCCATTCATTTCAATGGGCGTTGCAAAGCAGAATCCGCCTGAAGGCTGGGGCCCCACATTGCGGAAACTCAGCTTTTTTTTTTTTTTTGTTGCAGATTTTGCTGCAATTTTTTGAGCCAAAGCCTGGAGTGGATTAAGGAGAAGGGAGAAGTATAAGCACTTCCTATATATCTCCCATTCCTTTTGTAGCCATTCTTGGCTTTGGCTCAAAAAAAACACAGCAAAATCTACAACAAAAAAAACTGTGTTTCCTCAATAGAAATAAGACAGTAAAAAAATGTTAAAATACAAATACACAGGCAACACATTAGTATAAAAAACTTTTGTCCCCAGACATCCCCTTTAAATTCCATTTAGCCCCTACTCTACTGAACCACCTGTTTGACACTTATCTAGGAAAGCCTATGAGAGTCTAAGTGCATGTGATATATTCTCACTGAGAACACTACAAAAGTTAGGAAATATTGTATGCAAATCCTAAAAACCAGGGGCGAGTGAGGTGCAGAATAGAGGGGCATAAAAGGGCCTTGCAAAACGATCACGTAGGTAAACATGAACAGAACATCATAAAACATAACATTTATTACATAGATTAAACCATGGCCGTCATGTTACACTAACAGAAACGCATGAGATCACCCAATTATATCAAGAGACTCCACCAGTGACGTCCTGACATGGGGTACTCGGAGACATAAATAAGTATCGGAAAGATGAGATTGGGTCCTCCTGCCCTATATGGTGGCAGCAGGGGTGATACACACAGGTAAAGGGCTACTCCCACCACATCCGCGGGAGTCACCAAACCAAAGAGGTCCTACCCACTGACCCTATTGGGCCCTCAAATCCTCACCCTGCACTCCAAATAACTCCTGCCCTGACTCCTGTCAGCACACCTGACAACATACCTCCCACCTTTCAAATGACAAAAAGGGGGACAAATTTAGCACCACCCACTTCTACTTTGACCCTGCTCATTTCCATTAACTTCTTTGTGCCCCCACGCAGCACCCCTTAAGTCACCCTAACATGGTATGACTCCTTCAGTTGTCCTCACAGTATAATGTCCCTCTATTGCTGCCTCCACAGTATTGTGTCCTCCTCTAGCTGCCCCAAATTATAATGTCGCCCTACAGCTGCCCCAACAGTATAATGTCCCCCTCCTACCAAACAAACCTAAAAAAACACTAATAATCCCCTCCCCCTGTTCCCTGCAGTTCTGTCTGCTGTCTTTGGTCCTGGAGCCTTAAGGAAGCTGCAGGCGAGATATAAGTGATGTCACTACATTGTGCCTACTGCACTAGGAGCGGAGACAGGGGCCAAATAGTGGAGCAGGGAACAGATGACTCCAGCTTCACCATTGTATGCAACTCATCTGTGTCCGGAGACAGGGCAGTGGGACAGGACCCAGAATCCAGGACTGTCCTGCTGTATCCGGGACAGTTGGGAGGTATGCTGACCAGAGTAACTTGTTTGCCCTGATACTGTTGTCCCCAAACACTACCCGGCTCAGGCAGACTGACGTACTAGTGGCATTACCACTGGTCTGTGCCCCGGAGGACACTACTACCACCATCAGACACCCTGCAGGCCTGCTCAGCCTTTGAGGGGAGCCAGAGAATCTGCTAGAGATCCTTGTCACTGCGACCACTTCTACTACTACTCCAAATCTCCTGTCCTTACTCCCAGCGAGCTGTGCTGTGCTCTGGATTATCTTTTATTCTAGTGTTTCTTTCTGCTTCTCTATAGAACTTCACAAAAACCTCTTCGAAATATGACAAAATAGATCAATGGCCGCCAAAACCGCTTGTACAAAGTATTACGAAAAACGTTTCCATCCGAGTGTTTATAGGGGTCTTTATAGGAAAACAAAAATGCTCCATTTGCTAAGGGGTTAAGGCCCCAAATGCCCCATTTCATCCTTTTTACCTCTTCTAAAGCTTGTTATAACACATAAACCTGCTAGAAGAATGTGTACGAGGACGTCAGCGCTTCTCACGCCGCACACTGAGGCTTTTGTTTGGTATTAGGATTGGATATTTAATATGGACATATTCGTCCTCGCCCCGGCCCCTTATCTCCTCCTGTGAGAACATAGCAAAGTAATGTTGTTAGAAGTGACTTAATCATATGGATAACAACAAGGTGGACCTCATGTGTCATCTCCGTCATTGTGCGCCCCCCACCCCGGGGCGTCATTCCACCCTCCATCAGTATGTTTTCCCATGTAATCCTGGCACCGTCACAGACCTCCCCCTGTATTTGTTCCGCTATTATCTCCCAGGAATTGTACAGGTTTAGGCTTGAAGAGCTGTCAGTGGCGGCCTAGGAAGTCCTATCACAGACATCTATCACGCCTCATGTCGCACCACGCCGCTCTGATGATAAAAGGATATTATTTAGAATCACAAGGCCAGGGCCGCTTTGGATTTGGCTAAAACAAACCATGCCATTTGTGATCACATCGCTTCACCACCCCGCATCTGAGTTTATACAGCTGTAATTGGGCCGTAATGACAGTCTTCCTATTTTCCATTCCTCTTGTTTTTGTGCTGCATGTAAAATACAGAGTGGGAGAGAATGATGTGAGATGATATTCATGAATTTACTAGAGGAGGGGAGATATAGGGTGATGTGTAGGGCACATACAGCAAAGTGTGGCTGGATACTATGTTATAAGCGACTGTGTGGGTATCTGTTACTGGGGGCATTGTGGCAAGCAATGGGGCAGACATCGTGGCAAGGATTTTGGTTACTAGTTGCACTGTAGCTAGAACTGGTAGGATTTTGGCAAAGATTGGATGGCACCGAGGCACACACTAAAAGCAGAGGTGTAATGTCAATATGTGTAATGCCCCCCACCTACTAGGTGACCTTTATAATATAGTTGTCGTCTTATGTGAACCTTTGGGCCCCCTTAGGCAGAACGGCTCAATAGTGGCTGCTATATCTGCACCCCCTATAGCTACACCCCTAGCATTGTGGGAACAGTGGGTGGCAGGAAACACTTGTGCAGGGTCAAAAAACAAAGCAATGTGCGCCCTTTTGTTCTCACAGGGGTCATACCCAAAGGCATAGCTCAAAGTTCCTTGGTCTCAATGCAAATCTGTAATGGGGTCCCAAGTTCCCATGTGCTATTCTTTTATACTGGAGTCTCCTTATGCTGTAAAGAATCTTTTGAGCCCTTCAGGCTCCAGGGGAGATATCGATTGCTACCTCCGTACTTCCTATATCTGCACCATACTTGTGTCCATGCCACACTGTGAGAGTGCTCTGTGTTATGCCGCGATGTTGACTTGTTTCCTGTAGGACCTGATACTCTTCTGAGATGCCTGGAGGTAACCCCTTTCTGCAGAAGCCTCTCCTAGATGTTCCTGCAGTGGTGTAACTAAAGTCTTGTGGGCCCCGGTGCAAACTTTTGTCCGGGGCCCCCTACCTCATCCCTACAGCGAATTCTTGATAGTGATGGTTACGGCTGCTAAGGAGTTTACTCAACCTTAGTGTGGTTAGGGTAATCTGTGGGTCTCCTTGGCTTATGGGCCAGATGAAAGCTGCAATCTCAATGCTGATGCCAGTGCTTATGGGCCCCCTAAGGCTCCTGGGCCCCGGTGCGACTGCACCCTCTGCACCCCTTCAAGTCACGCCCCTGTGTTCCTGGAGTATGAGCTATGCCCCTGATCATACCCTCACGTATCTTAATGTTATGGCATACTATAGGCATATGAAAGCTGTCTATTGCTTGTTTCCTGTCCATCCAGAGGACTGTCCAACTCCTTGTACCTTGTTCTGTCCCTCTAAGACTACAATCCCATGGAAGCTGGTTGGCCCAGATGTGGCCACAATGAGACTGAAAACCTTACTTGTCAATCATTATATCTGAAAAGAAGGCACAAGCAGGTGCAGAACCTTCAAGTTACAATTCTTCTATGGGTTCACATTTGCATACAAAGACTACAATAGGAAAAAAAAACTGCAATAAAGTACATTACATGTATGTGAATGGTGCATTAAAGAGACATGACCAATAAGGAATGCTGGGAAGTACATTGTATATCTGCCTAAAAGCAGTGGTACATTGTAGCATTTGTAACCAACACATTAAGTGTATTTTTACTGGAATTAATAGCTACCTATATTAACGTCATCCCCTTACATTAGAGGTGCTCCCTCCATCCATGACCTTTAGTATGATGTATATGGTAAGTATTTCTGAATCAGAATTTTGAGTCATAGTAAATATGTCACAGACTTGTGACCTTGAAGCACTGTACACGTCACTGTACACTATAGAGACAGCATTGTGCACCCGGACTCTTGTGTGTATATATGGAACTTCACACCTACTTGATAAACCGTTAACACTTTGGTAACAGTAGACAGGGTGGATGGGAATCAGGGCTGTTGGTACAGTAAACACTGCCGGCTGCTGTTTGTGTAGGTGCGACATGGGTGGAGTGACTCAGTTACAGCATGTGGATGTTACTATATCACAATGTATTTTAGGAGTGGCGTCGCTCTTTGTGTGATTGTGGCTGCCAATATCAAGGGCTTCGGGAAAACCCTGCTGACTGTGCCAGTTTGTTCACCTTTGTGTTGTGTTTGAGCTAACGCTTTCCACGCTTACATAAGGTATAATGTATTTACTGGCTGATCATACGATGTTTATACAGTGGACTGTTTATACAGTTGCACAATAATTCAGGAATGACAAGCGGATCCAGACTGCTTTAGTATGGAGACCGGGTGCTCACGAAAGGAGCCGAAGGGGTTAAACATGGATTTACTAAAGAAGAAGCTGTGTTTTTTGGTTCTTTTGGCTGCTTTTGTTTTGTAAAAAAAAAAAGGAAAAATAAAATAACAATTAATTAATCAATAAAGTAGAAGCGATCCTCACTGAGCCCTGACGTTCCTGTTCCGACTCTAACCTGTTCCGCTCTGGCTTCACCTTGACATGCAGCTTACACTTAGTTCACACGAGCGTTCAGGTTTTCGTTCTTCGGGTCCACTTGGGGATCCGAAAAATGGAAATCCTATCTGCTTAAAAAGCAGTTACCCGTGGAATCCCAGGGACCCCCATAGACTATAGTGGGGTCCGGGTTTCCTCCTGAAATTGGCAGAGAGAAGTCCTGCTTGCATATTTTAGGCGGAATGGGGGACAGAGTCCCTGAACAGTCACACAACGCAGCCTTAGATATTTCTTACTGCTAGTGACTGAGTCAGGATTTCCTATGTGTGAAGACTGGACCATTGGAAAACCCTATAAAATTAAAGGAAAGGGGAATTCTATCAGATAATATCCACTGATGTAGTATTTATCACTTAGCATTTGCATATTAACAACATGGTTATCCAAGACTATGGTAATGAGCTGAGCTTCCTATTTTTAGGCAGTGACAACTCGCCCTTTGGTCACATGGCCATGCTGTGGCTAAGTCCCATTTAAATGAATGCAATACCAGGCATAGCCACTATACAATGTATGGCCCTGTGTCGGATTAAGATTAAAGGGATTGGACCACTTTATCAAGTTATCAGCTATACACAGGACAGGTGATAACTTGCTGGTCGACTGCTGGGACCCCGACCCATCCCGAGTGCATCTCCGGCAGTCCTAATCTAAGCCCCTTTAATGATTTTGCAATTGAAATTCTGCAGCTTTCTATATACAGATGTAGTAGAGTTAACCTAAACTTCTGCAACTGGTTAAATTGCTGCAGTGTGATATGTTTCCATGACTTTTCATTGGTTTTTGTTGTCTTCTGTGATAAGATATCATGCCGCAGCAGTTAAACAAATAACAGAAGTTCGGAATAACTCTGCTACATCTGTACATTGATTTCAGTTCCTGTTCCAGACCTGTGCTCGCACGTCAATGCATGGACGGAAATCACCTGATCCCAGCTGAGGGTTTGTTGCAATCTTCTCTGAACTAAACACATTCAATACATCAGCAGATGCAGAAAGCTCTCATCCCGACAGTTTGCAACCCTGTGTAGGTAAAGTATATTATGCTGGAGTCCAGAGTCTAGACTCTTGTGCTCACAGAGGATTGTCTAGACACAGAGTTGCAGCAGAGAGATCCTCTTGCACTTATTACGGTGCCGATATTACACATTATGAAAGGACAGCATTAGAGGTAATTTCTAAACTTTGTAATGTGCAATCTCATCCATTTACAGCACTCTGGGCACATGTAACGATCTGTCCACAACAGGAAAAAATGCTAACACATGGGAACATATTGTACTCAAAGTACATGTTATATTTATCAGCATATTGTAGCATATCGTACCCATCTCTTCCATTAAACATTGCCAGTTCTCTTAGCTTTTACTCTCAGATGTGGGAAGTCTTCATTTGTACAGTCTAATAGATACACTTGTAATATACATTCAAGGTATTTGTAAGACATAGGGAAGACGTCAACATGTGACCTATAACATGGCGAGACAACCCAGGAGAGTTGAGGGAAGGGCTTCTGAAAAGACCCCAGAATATAATAATTATTTGTGGGTGGTGCCGGATCAGAAATAATTTTGGATTCTGCAAAATCCAAATTTTTGGGAAAATTCATAAATTCATAATGAATCTGGCTCTTTAGAAACCAGTTCATCTCTAGTTCCAATTTGAGGTAACCAAAGGTGGTCTGGCAGACATGGCCACACACTGGATGCACTGAACACCTCATTTGTATATGGATTAAAAGTTCACTATGTCACTACCTGCCCCTACAACGGGAAATACGTGATTTAGAAGAGATTTGGGGTATGGTAGACCCTCTTTAAATTCATTTTAAAGATAGTTTTTCAAAAAACAAAGATCCCAGAGTATAATAGTGTTTCATCAGTGACGAACCCCAAAAGTGTAAGTTTGGGCCGAACCCAGTTTGGGTTGAATCTGGTTCTATCCGAATTGCTTTACTCATCCCTGCTCAAAACCATGCAATGTAATGAATTCCAATTTAAAAATTTGTTATAAACTTTAAAATTTGTGCTGTATTAGGAACCCTAAATCTGTTTGCTATGAGTGGCATAGTTAGGGGCAAATCCCTCCTCTAGAAGTACCGTCCTCTGCAAGGAAGGAAGGAAGAAGAGAATTTACTGTATGAATGGAGGTTCCTGTTCTCACAAACTTTTTTGGAGCTTTATACATACCACCTGGACCTCCTGGACACTGTATAGATTGAGCGTGTAACAGGTCTAAAGCTGGCCATACACATTAGATTTTAGGCTAGAACTATGTGGTGACTTTGGCTATGAGCCCCATCATATAACCAAAGATCTTCGTATTGTCCTGCGACTCCTTCTCTCATGTTAGTGAATGGAGTTGCATTGAGAGACCCTGACGTTGCCTACTGCAAAATTGCTCGCCTTTTTTGCGACCGTCACAGCACCCTCAGGTCATAATGTAACCCCATTCACTAACATAAGTGAAGGAGTCACACAGTGATGCAGTTGATGGTTGTTCATACATAAACCTACAAAAGTTTGTCCCAGTCATTGACTAAAGTTGGTCACAACTAAAATCTGTTGTTGAATTTCTTCTGCCATCCGTCTACTGTGATCTGTTGTGCATGAGCTAGACTGACAGACCTATGGGTGATTATAGTATTGTGGGAATATATTTGTACTACTAACACAGCCACAAAGTGTCCACCATTTCCTGTTTTCAGCACTTGATTGAACGACTTTCATCTATTAACTTACCAAGTGTCTGGGGTAGTCGGACATTTGTCGGAAGGCTTGTCGTTCATGTGTTTGGGATAGTTGGCTCTACAAACAGTCAACCACAATCTGTTTTAGATGAGTGAGGGCAGTCTAAAATCTAATGTGTATGGCCACCTTATTGGGGTTGTCAGGAGATAGGTCATTTACTTACCTGTCCCGGGTCATTACAGATGATTGGCCATGTCACAACCCCTGGGTCATGTCATCCTGGGTCACTCTGCCCAATCCCGCCATCCTCAAACTCCCAGGTAATAACCTGAGCTATAGGGACTGGATGACTATAGTAGAGCCAACCCCCATAGCATAGGTAATTGATGAGATACTTGTGAGATTGGGGGAGGAGGAGGCAGATCACATGACGTAGTCGTAACCACCAAGTCTATCATTTGCAATAACCTGGGACTAGAGATGAGCGAATTTCTCAAAAGTTTGATTCGAAGTTCCCAAAAAAATTTGCTTCGATCCGAATTACTTTGCAGCGAATAAACAGCTATTTCCTGGCTGCAGAGAGCCTGTATAGTGGTGTAGAACACTGTGCCTTGCAGTGTTTTTTTTAGTGATGTCACACTAGGGGACCTGAACCAGCATTGCACTGATCGCTGGTTCAGCACTATAGAATGCAATACACGTGTATTGCAGTCTATAGAGGAAGTCAGCCTATGCAGATGCATAGGCTGACTTACTCACTTCTGGACAGGATCAACCAGGTACTGGGGGCTACTAGCAGTGGCCAGACCCTGGGCTGCAGAAGATGCATATTGGCACCCCCCAATCTCGCGGCGAGGGGTGCCGAGGGGGACATGCAGCATGGTGTAACCCCTTGGATGCCGCGGTCAAACATCCAAGGGGTTACACCATGCTGCATGTCCTCCTCGCCGCGATCAGAGCTGTGCTCCGATGGGGGTTATGGAACAGGGTGTTAGCTGTCAGTTACAGCTAACACCCGATTCAGTGGGTGGTTGCGAAGGGGTTAAAGGGCTGTGACATCACAGGGCTGGCTGTCTGCTGATTGGCTGCATGCATGGCATTGTGGGTGATCCCGCGTTCCCAGAGTTCCTTGACCCTTGTCCTAACGTGTAGCAGCCATTTTATGAAAAAATGTGTTTCGTTACCACGAAGCATGAGGAAATCCGGATTCGATGCGAATCGAATACTTCCTGAAATTCGGATCAAATTCCACTTCATCAGCTTCGATTCGCTCATCTCTAATTCAGACATGTGTGTGTTGTGGCTTACTACTACGTTACAACTTTTTTGGTAAGTAAGGACCAAGAAATGTCCGGCTTGTAGTGTTAGGAACAGCTCCTGGGGGATGTTTTATTTTTTCGTGATATTATTTTTGCTATGGGATTGCTTTTCCTTTACTTACAACCTTAGGTAGAAATTGGTTGTGTCCTTGTAATCTCCAGCTACAAGGAGCAGGGTGGACGGGACTACTTTAAATTTTCTGCCGCTTGATATTAAAGCAAACAAAGGCAAGCGGCATTGCACAAGATCTATTAAATATACAGCCCAGATCTAAATAATTACTGAAACTCTGGACTGCAGCAATAACAGCCTTCACTATAACTTAGCTTAATATACTTATTGCTGGGTAACCTCAGCATGACATATAGATTTCAATAACATCCCTCAAGTAAAATCCATTTTCATATTACATTTCCATACCGAATTGCGGCTGCATCTGAGAATAAATTCTTTAATCTTATTGCCATTTGGAAAAAAAAAAGCGCATTTGTCGCCGAACTGTACAATTCATTGACAGTTTTTGTGTTAGATTTCAGTTCTCCTCTAACAAGCTATCATTTATTCATATTTTGCTCTCCATTTTATATACTTTTGGGCTATAAAAGCAAATGTTATAAACCTTGTTCCTCCAGTGTAAACAATTCCGGTTAATTCAAACATTTTAAACATCCTAGTTTATATACTTTGGCTAATATATATATATTTTTTTTATCTTTTTTTTTTTTTTGACGGAAGTTTTTATAGAGCTTGTGCTGTTACTCATCTGAAATTAATATTTTATAGGTGAAAATTCACAGCTGGCTTCAATAAATAGGAATCAGCCATTTATATTCCTTTTATTACAGAGTACAAGCTCCTTTTTATTTGTTTTGTGCTTTTTTGGCTATGAATTAGTTTGTTTTATAGAACAGATTTAAAGTCTATATTCACCTTTAGGCCAGGGCCCCACGACTTTTTCCGTGACGTTTTACAGTCAAAGTGGATGGGATTCTAGCGAATCCCATGCTCACTTTGCTGTAAAAACCGCACTGCAGACATGCGTCAATTTCCTAAATCGGTGCGGTTTTGGAAATCGCAGCATGTCAATTATACCTACGGAAATGCCAGCAGTTTCCCCATAGGCCTAATTGAAACAGAAAGTCTGCAGAGGGAAACTCAGCGAAACTTTCTGTCTAAAGCGCTACAGGAAGAACCGCTGCAGGAACGCAGTGCTTTATTGCTGCAGGACGCCATGTGGGGCCTTAGCCTTAGAGACAAGAAGAATTTTTTTTTTTTTTTGGACAGATTTGGGTTTTACTGGCCATTAGGATACAGTACATTGGGCAAATTGATTTTCAAGGTTTTAGATTTGCCATTGGTGAATTTAAGAGTAAATGAAGCAAATCGATTCTCTTTTTGTTTTTGAGGCCGGAGCCCCATGTTGCAAAAACTGCAGAGTTTTACAGGACCTGCAAAGTGGATCGGATTCTGGCTGATCCCATCCACTTATTGCAGAAAAATATCTGCAATGGACATGCTGTGATTTCAAAAACCGTTGCGTTTATACCTACGGAAATGTCGACGTATTCCAGGTAGGTATAATGGAAGCAGAAAGACCGCAGAGGAAAACTGCAGACTTTTTGTGAAAAGCTCTGCAGAAAAAAAGCAATGCAATCCTCCGCGGTCTTTTCCGCAGTGGTTTTGGGCTGCACGTTGCGGAAACACAGTTTTTTTTGTTGCAGTTTTTTGAGCCAAAAACAGGAGTAACTTTTTAAAAGGAATGGAAAATATAAAGGAAGTTCTGAGACGTTTTCCTTCTGTTAAATCTACTCCTGACTTTGGCTCAAAAAACCACAGCAAAATCTGCAACACAAAATACTGCATTTCTGCAACGTGGAGCCTTAGTCTTAGGGACAGACTCTCTTTATACACTAATCTGTGACTAGGTGAATAAAGCAACATTCACTGGGGATAATAGGTGTAATTGTGGAGCATCATTGGAGAATTGGTCTTTTTTGCTCCAAAGACAGGCCACATCCCTTGTTTGGCAAATTTTTGGGAAAGTGGGCACAGCGGGGCAGAGAGCAGGGCAGACCAGGCCAACGTATTTATTTGTAACACATGCTAGAAAACTATCAACTTTTATACAGGAAATCTATGCCACTTCCTGCTCGGTGTAGATTTCTATTCTGGCACACGCGTGTGTGCCCCATTTGTTACGAGACTGTGCTTGGCTCCAGTCAGGGCTTTTATTAAGATTAGCGTTCGGAATGACAGTCTTAGTAAATTCCTTCCGTTGTCTTTATCATTATATTCTGGAGTCTCCTCAGACCCCAGAGTATAATAAGTGGAGGCCCGGGGTAGTTGACTGTTATACTGTTCTTGCCTCACCTCTCCTAGGCAGCGTTCGGCGGTCCCCTAGTGTCTTCTTCAGGCCTCTGGCTGACGGAACAGTGTCATGACGCTTTGAGCGATTTGTGGCAGGTGAACAGATAAAAAAAACAATGAACCAATGTGGCAGATTTACTATTGAAAGGGAAGGGTTTATCGGAAAATGGATAGACTTACTGAAAAAGGGGCAGAGCTTAAAATGTGCCAAAATTTTGGTGCATTCTTTTTGGGCCAGAAACTAAGTCAAGATATATCCTTTAGCATCAGCCAGTGTGATAAATCTGGTGACTTATAAGACTAATCTACATTTGCAGTGTCATCCATCCATGAGATGTCAGATCTGGTTGACCGAAGTGGGACCTACCAACAATTATCTGATAATAGGTATGTTCAGTAAAAGTAAAGGTACCCAACTGTCCATAAACTTTTAATAGCTGTCAGCCAAATTCTCATTCTACCGACAGCTCTTTTTCCTGCCCCCCTTGGATCAGCCAAGTGTTCTGAATTGAGAGAGGCTCACAACCAGTCATTACCAGCCACCTCCAGGCAATATGGTGGCTCAGTGGTTAGCACTGTTGCCTTGCAGTACTGGGGTTGAATTCTGCATGGAGTTTGCATCTTCTCCGGTGGTCCCCTTCCCCGCCTACGTTCTAAATGACTTAGTGTATACAAAAATCTATATTTACCTAGATCGCCAGGGTGGTCATGTGACCATACCAGGCACATTTTCCGATTTACCTCCCTCACCTCATCATAATTACCGGTCATCCAGGCAGGATCTTTATTGCAAAGGTGTGGGCGGCCAGCAACTCCTCTTGACATCTGGTGGCCGCCCACACCTTTGCAATAAAGATCCTGCCTGGATCACCCCAGTGATCAAGGTAAATATAGATTCTTGGTACACTAAGTAATTTAGAACATTGGGGGGGGGGGCTAGCTTGCAATAGAGAGATCAATTTATCCTGGACAACCCCTTTAAGTCCTTTGTTTCTTCCTTTAGCCTAAACTTCTTAGAGCTCTGCATAGCGAAACTGTCTGTGTTAATATTGATTTTACATAGTCAATGTACAAAAATGATAGTTCTTTCTCTCCATAACACTCTTATAAATATTAATAAAATCCTTGGCTCCCTGATGTATAATTACACTTGTTTAAGATTTAAGCCTTTCTATACTTTGCCCTTTTTTCTAATACGAGTTCTGCAGCTGACAAAGGCAGTCTGGCTTATATATAGCAGGCAGCTGACACAGGACTTTCCGAAACCTTCTTACACTAGAATATTGGTGAGCACTGACAGCCGGCCACTCTGTTCCTTATCTGCATCCTGGATTTTACTTACACAGTATAATTCTGCAGTTTAATGTAAATGTATATTATGAAAGATGTTCAGAGAAAGGACTGTAGTGCTGGAACGTTGAGGATGAAGCGTCCGCACCAGAAAATCTTATTATAGAACCTTACACATATCATAAATAACTATCGCTAAGACCCATTCATTGCTCGCCCCTTCCAAGACACACTATTGCTTACAGCTAATAATCAATGTCATTTTCCCAATTTAGTCCTCCACAGAACCGGATTTATGTTCCAGGAGCTTGCATTGTGTAGGCCTGCACCAAAGACACCACCTATCATGCAGGCCATACTATAAAGTATGAAACAACTGTTCAGAAATGAATTGTGCAGGTGAGCATAAGAAACTTTGTAATATATCTTATTTAAGAAATATGTTTCCTTCTTAACTTATCAGGCTGAGTTTCTTTTTACATGTTAGTCTATGGAGAGGGGAGGGGAAGGCACACTAGTAGTTATATCTACACTACTCTGTGAGCAAGGGAACCCTTCTAACACACTGTCTTCAAGATAAGATTCTACCACTGCACGAAATGAGGCAATTAAGGGTTCCCTCCTCCCCTCTCCATAGAGTTCTGTGTGTGAGCTGGATATGGGCTCTATGTAAACAAACAGACTAAGTGAAGATAAGGAAAAGAACAGCCAGATAAATGGAGAAGGAAATAGATTTCCTTAATAAGATATATGGCAATGTTTCTTATACTCACTTACTATTCATCTATGAAAAGTTGTTTTATAATCGGATGCACGCTTTAAAGCTGGTCATACACTTAAAGGGGTTGTCCAGGATTGATTTTTTTTTATGGCCTATGCTCAAAATAGGATAAATACCTGATTGTTAGGGGACTGACACACGTCCACCGGACCGATCAGCTGTACGGAGCCCATCATGTACACAATACAGGGCCTGTAGTAGAAAGCTCCATCTGCGGTATCACAGCTGGGCACCATCACTGCATCTCCGGTTCCATTGAAATCATTGGGAGCTGAGCTAATGTGAAGGCACTTGGCTGCTATGCAGTGGGCGAAGCTTTATGCTTTTGACCCAGTATTGGACAGGTTCAGGAAGCGGCTCCATATAGCTTATTGGTCCAGGGCCTGGGTGTCTCCCCCTACTGATCATGCATTTATGGTCTATCCTGGGCATCGGTCATAAAAAAAAAAGTGCTCTTTTCTGGTGAATGGTCACATAGGAGCCATAGGTGGGATGCAGCCAGTTCTGCTGACCTGGCTGATAAAACTACTACCGGTTTGTAGAAACCAAGAAAAGAGGTGCCCCAAAAGTTGGGTAATGCAGGAAGGTATAGGCTTTCTGCCCTTACGCTCTCCAACTTGTAGGCCACAAACCACTTATGGCCTGTGGCCTATAAGGTGCTGGGAACACAGACAAGACATCTGCATCCCAGCACAGTTTCTTACATCCTAACAGTGGTCCCAACTCCTTGGCTCGTTAACCCTTCTAAGCTCAGCTGGTAGAGCAGAGGACTGTAGAGTAGACACAGCTATCCTTAGGTTGTAGGCCTAAACTCGTAGCAGGGCTGGCACATTGTACTTCCACATCACCAAAAGGGGGCATGGCATGCAGATACTGTATTAGCAAATTCCAATATATTCCATCAGAACATGGCTGGGTCATCCTACGAAAGTGACAGAGGACACAGGTTAGCAGTATACTTTATCATCTTACGTGGAAAGGTTTCACAGGTAAGTTGCTGCTGGAGTCTTTCCTTTAATTTGGGTTATTTAATAAATTATAATTATAGGATAATAACAGAGCAAACTCTGGATGAGCCTCGTAGACACTTTATTAGACATTTTGTTCCTATGAATGGATTATATTTTACATTCCGATGGCATAGACTCACTCAGGCATGACTTTGTACAGTAAAGCTGGCCATACAAATGACATAGCTGTTGGACGAACATGTGTTTGGCTGTCAGATATCTCACCCGACTGCCCTATACATATGTACACTTGGCTGGGCAGAGCGTATGTACTAAATAGGAGAGGGGAGAGGAAGCCTCGGACAGACATCTCCATCAGCAGCTTGGCTCCCAGTGAACAAGACTGTTGGGTAGTTTAAATCCAACTGCCCATCCACATCCCCCAAAATCTGATATTGGGGGAGATTTGGGAGAACTCCATTAGAAGGTCAAACAAACCCAGACCAAAAGATTTGGCCAACCTACAGTACGGTGCAAAGGTTTTAGGAACGCTTGAAAAAAATTCCGCAAACTAAGAATGCTTTCAGAAATAGAAGTGTTAATAGTTTATTTTTGTAAAATGGCAAAATAAGGTGAATGAACAAAAAAACGAGACCTCAATATTTGGTGTGACCGTTGCCCTTTGGAGGAGGAGTCCTGGAAGTGGCGATCCGGCCCGCGCAGAACCCTGATCTCAAAATCATCCAGTCTGTCTGGGAGACAGAAGGATTGGAGCAAGCCTACATCTGCAGAAGATCTGGGCTTAGTTCTCCAAGATGGTGGGAACCTTCGAGTTCCTTCAAAAACTGTCTACAAGTATCGAGAAGAATTGATGGAAGGCAAAGGGTAAAGGTCACACCAAATATTGATGGGACTTAGATTTCTCTTTTCTTCATTCACTTCATTTTGTTAATTGACAAAAATAAACTGTTAACCCTTCTATTTCTGAACGCATCTTTCATTGCAGCATTTTTTCCCCCACCTGTCTAAATTTTTTTTGCACAGTACCATGCATATAATGTGCACGAGCTCCTTTACAGTAATGGGAGGGTTTGGTTTCTCATGTACTGGCTGCCAGGAAGACATGACAGATGGGACAGGGAAGAAGGAAAAGTAAAAAAGAGCTAAAATGGCTACAAATGGTGGAAATCTCACAGCGACACCGTGCCCAGAACACACACAGCTGAGCCTATAAGAAGGATTGCACACATGTACTACACGTGAGGGTTCACGACTACAGCGAGGCGTTCAGTTCGGGATTTCAGAGCTCTTTATTACACCTAAAATGCTTAATTTTGGAAGACGTCCAAAAATTTTAGCTTCAGAGCAAAGAGCTTGTTAAACCGGTTTTATTCCTGTTGTATAAACAGTACATTGCTTTGTCTATTAAACAAATAAAAGTACCAGACCAGCGACATGGACTCCACACACATCTACGCTATGTAATGTTTACCATATAGGCAGGTCTGGCCTGTGCCCTCGGGGACACAATTCATTGCTGTTTATTTTTAATACAATATAATTTTTTTGTTCTTCTTTCCTATTTTGATACAAATAGCAGCGCAGCGAACATTGGATAGACAAGTGCGATGTGATTTTTGGTGCTCACATTATATCTATACAATAGTCATAAATATATGACGTTCCCTAATGAACACAGAACTCAGTGACCACAGCGTCTCCAAAGTGGAAATGGGTTAACTAGAACCTAAGCAGAACTTGGCACATAACGTACAGGGATCATATTCAACAGGTAGTTCGTGTTACCATGCGAGCAAAAAGTGAAGGTCAATGGTCAGAGTAACCAGTCAGATTGTTCCCTTAATTTCCTGAGAAAATTCTTAAAAAACTCATACTTAGTGTCAGGGGTGTAACTCCTGGGCCCCAATGCAACATATGTAACGGGGCCGTCACTTACAATGACAATAACAAACATTTGTAATGCCCTTTTCTCGCCAAGGGACTCAAAGCACAGGGAGCGTTGTGGAGTAGGGGAGTTAGTGGCTGCCGTCCAGGCGCTCCTCCCCAACACCCACAAGGGTCAGTTGTTTTTTTTTTTTTTACCATGTGCTATCTCTAATACTGATGTCTTCTTATGCTGTAGATAAGTCTATGGGCCCCCTGAAGCTCCAGGGTTGGTCACTTTTACGTTGCTCACACTTAGGCTAAGTTCACATCTCTATTGGAGACTTCGACGCAGAAACCGCCAGAAATCGCAGGAAGAGAAAATTCCTGCCCAGAGATATATAATCAGTGGGGTCCATGGATAACCATTGTTTTAGCGGTCCAGCTCTCCTTCGTTTGGGTCCCCAGTGAAACTGAAACGTTGCAATTTAAAAAAAAAGTTGTGTTTTTGTAAATCACAGCATGTCAGTTGTACCTACAGAAACACTGGCGTTTCCCTATAGGTATAATATGGGCAGAAAGTCCGCAGAGGAAAACTTTGTAAACCGTGATGCGCTTCTTTTCCGCAACACTTTTTGGCTGCGGCTTGCTACTTGGGCTTCACATGGAAAAAAATTATTACATTTAGGTGAGCCTGACTGTGCTGCTGGTTTAACATGCTTCACCCTGGTAATAGACTCCATTTAAAAAAATCTTTTTAGGAATTTCCAAAAAATTTCATTTCACTATTTTTTTTTTTAAAGTGCTATACCCTTTTAAGACCTTTCCTTTTATATGGTGCCACCAAGTTATCAATGTACTGGACACTATAAATGAGGTTGCCCCTTGGACATCTATACCCTTGGTCCAGACCACTTGTCACTTAATCCTTGGCCAGTAACATCATTTGTAAATGTAGCCAAGTAATTCATGGTGAGAGGGGTATAAAGAAGGTATCGATGACGCCAACTGCCACTGATATGGTGTCTAAGGCCGGGGCCCCACGTGGCATAAACACCACGATTTGCCTGCAGAGGAAAAAAAAATCACAGTGTTTTACAGTCAGATTCTAGCGAATCCCATGCCCACTTTGCGGTAAAAACTGCGCTGCGGACATGCGGCGATTTCCAAAACCGGAGCGGTTTTGGAAATCGCAGTATGTCAGTTATACCTACGGAAACGCTTGTGGTTTCCCCATAGGTATAATTGAAACAGAGTCCACAGAGGGAACCTCAGCAAACTTTCTGTCTAAAGAGCTGCGGGAAGAGCCACAATGCGTTCCCGCCGCGGTTTTTCCAGCAGCGCTTTTTTGCTTCAGGATGCCACGTGGGACCTTATCCTCACACTGTTATCACTGCTTGTCCAGAACTAGCAATCCCCTTTGGATGATTTCGGCCATGTCATACAAGCTCGGTCATATAATTGATTTGATTCAGTCAAACTCGACCATTTAGCAAATGCATTAAGAAATCCAATCAATTATTAATGATGGCAATGCTGTCACAGCGCTCACTATTGCTAATACATTTCTGCAGACCAAATTCAGTTTTAACATTTGTTCCCCTGAAATCACATTTGTCCAGATTTATTTTTTAATGTTCAGAGATATTTGAGAGCATCTTCAACCATGCGATAGGAAGCTGGGGGTGAAATTATGTGACTTATCGTTCTGCTACAGATGCCAGTGATAGGTCGTCATTTTAGAAATGCTGATGTTTACTTCATCTGTGTGTCCGATCGGGAGCCGCCTTTCCACACCCCATGAATCATGTGATCTACGATTCTGGAGCATTATACACACTGCTGCAAGTGGTCCAGAAGCTTCCTTAGATACAGTGTCCTAGTTACTCAGCGTCCTATCAGATAACTGTTGAGTGTGCCCTAGTGGTTCGATATCAAAGCAGGACCCACGGCAAGAGGATAGGGATTTTTGGAATGGTTCCTGTCTCTATTGTGCATTGGTAATGGGCTGACACCCTCCCTAAGAGCCCTAAAATGTCCCTAAATCAATCCATAGTCCTAGTGTGGCATGTCTCTGTCCATAATGTCATGGACTCCTCAGGGGACTTAGAATTAAAGGAGTTCTCTGGTGGTTGAAAATTATTTGCAAACAGTAAAGAATGGCATAAAAACATAAAAGAAACAACACTCAGCTCAGCAACCTCCGCCACTCCCATTCCGACACCGCCTGGGTCCGCCACTTCCACTGGTTTCCACTTCCTGATTCCATCTTGACACACAGGAAATGGCAGAAAATGCATTTGCAATCACCACTGCAGCTTGAGATTGGTTGAGCTGCATTGTTTGTATTGAGAGTGTCCAAAAAGTAGAGACCAGTGGGAGAAATTATTAAAATTTCGCTTGTTTTTAACAAAATAGTCAATTCCTTTAAAAAAAGAAAACATGCAGAGCAAATACCGTGTCAAACATGTTCATAGTCAATATTGATATTGTCAGAATTTACAGTCTATGGTGTATATATAGAATGCATTGCACAGCTATGGATGGAATTGTGGGCCTTCAGCCATCGGACTGTCTAAATCTCCCTTCTGCTTGTAGTTATTTTTCTCCTCTGCGCTCTGAGATCTCACTCCATATTCCATCACTTCTCAGGCCATCTCCGCACACACTTGACTGCGAGTGAAATTGGATTTTCTTAACTTCGGGGGGAGAGTAGTCCGTAATGTACTTTCTCCTTTATCTCCTTCAGATTCTATCCCTCTCTTTATAAGATGGTGATAGGCAGCTGGTGCTCCGAGCGGACCCACTCACTAACGGCTACAGATTGCCAAGTCCCGTATGTCAGACTTCAATATATTCCTTGTGTAGATTGAAAACAGATTAAAGTTCTTAGTGATTTTCCTTGCAACTTATTTCCCTTCTGCTTCTCCTAGGCCATTATAAACCATGCTGAAAATATATTCACTTCGATTTACTATGTATACATAGCTTTTATCATAGATATTCTTAGCAAAATGGATAAACAAAGGAACACCCTGAGACACAAAGTACATTGAGATCTCCTGTATCTCCCTGCAATCGTCAGCAGGGGGCAGCTTACATACCCTGACTCATAGGTTGTACAGTCAGCGCTTTATGTACAGCACTTTGTGTCCACTTTGACATGGATATGGGTTATAAATATATACAGTCATATGAAAAGTTTGGGCACCCCTATTAACTTAATCAGTTTTAAGTTCTAAATATTTGGATGTTTGCAACAGCCATTTCAATTTGATATACTAATAACTGATGGACACAGTAATATTTCAGGTTGATGGGTTTATTGACTAACAGAAATGTGCATAGCTACCAATTTGACCGGTGCAGTGGGCCCTCAACAGAAGTGCTTAATATTTAGAGCCTCCTTTGCAAAATAACAGCCTCTGTCGCTTCCTGTGCTTTTAATCAGTCCTGGATCCTGGTGGGTTTTTTGCCTCCTCTTTACAAAACAATTCCAGTTCAGTTGTTTGTGTCCCGGCATGGACAGCCGCTTCAATGTCCCACAGTGTTCATGTTTCGGTCTGGGGCTGGGTGGCCATTCCAGACTTGTTTGTCCCTGCATGTGCCTGGTGTTTGGGCTGTGTTTTGGCTTGTCTTGCTGAAATATCCATCCCCGGCGTCTTCTTCGCACTGTTCTTGTACATTATTCTCAAGAATCTGCTGTACTGGTTGATCCTTGCGCCCTCAACTTTAACAAGATTCCCGGTGCCGGCATTGGCCACATAGCCCCAGCTGTGGACCTCCACCAAATTTTACAGTGGGTGCGTGTTTTTCTTGGTGCTGTGTTTTTTGCGCCTGCATCGCCTTTTTATATGCCAAACAACTCAATCTTTGTTTCATCAGTCCACAGGGCCTTCTTCCAAAATGGCTGGCTTGTCCAAATGTGTTTTGCATACCTCAGGCGCTCTGTTTGTGGCGTGCTTTCAGGGCTTTTTCGCATCACTCTCCCATACAGTTCTCCTTGTGCAGTGTGCTGTATTGTTGCCGTGCACAGTGACACCATCTGCAGCAAGTGATGCTGCGCTCTTTGGGGTGGTCTGTGGTTGTCCTTGCTGTTCTCACCATTCTTCTTCTCTGCCTTTCTGTATTTTTCTTGGCCTGCCACTTCTGGGCTTCGACTGTCCCTGTGGTCTTCCATTTCCTTACTATGTTCCTCACAGTGCAAACTCACAGGTTTAATCTCTGGCAACTTTTGTATCCTTCCCCTGCACTTGTTGACAATCTTTGTTTTCAGATCATTTGGGTTGTTTTGGGGCCCATCATGCCACTCTTCAGGGAGTTCAAATGGGACAACTTTCATTGGCCACCTTAATACCTTTTCTCATGTTGGTACACCTGGCTTGGTTCAAAGCTCAGTGGGTTACAAACCAATTTTGTGTTCAGTAGTCAGTGTGTTGGGTATTCAAATCAATAAATGATAGGGTACCCAATTTTTGCACCGGTCAATTTTGGTTTAATGCATTTGCACATTTTCTGTTAGTACATAACCTCATTTCAATCCTGAATTTCTGTGTCCATCAGTTTTAGTATATCAATTGATGGCTGTTGCACACCCAAATTTTAGACTAATGTTAGTTATGGGGTGCCTTTTCATTGTGTTATGGATGAAGACATGGATGTATCGGAGTTAAAGTAACACTCTTACACAAATGTTTATTCTCTACCCTGTAAGAAAGATTTTTCATGTAAATTGTAGCAAATTTCCAGTGACTGTATCCATTACTGTACCAGTAATGTATTCCTTTAGGTCCTCAGCTGTGTCATGTGACCAGCAACCAGGCTCTGCATTAGCCATAATGGGGAAATTTATTAAGACTGGTGCATTGGTAAATTTATGCCAGTCTGGGACTGGTGTAAATTTTATGTATAGTTTACACCAGAATACAAGTAGATATGTGTGACTGAAGTGTCCCTGCCCCAGCCCACCTTTCTCTGTGCACTTTTCTTAAAAGTAACAAGCAGGTTATAAAGTGGACAAAGTAACAAATGGTTCTCATAGGAATGGATAGAGAAAATACAAAAATTGTGAGAGCGCTTCTTTAGGCTGAAGCAGCAGGGAAGAGCAGTGGCGGCCATTTCTTTCACAGTCATATCCTTTATAGGTGTGATGATGAGACCCTCAATTTGTGTATCTTTCTTGGACATGTATCATTCTTTATTCGTATCAGTCACATATCTGTAGGAATGTAAAGCTGTGTTTACATTGGTGGTCAATTCGCTCCAGTGGTTTTATGTGCATACCATCGTCAGTGTGATATCCCAGATATCCAAAAGGGGGGTGAAGGGTGGAGCTGGGAAGGGTCTCACACTGAGGTGGGGGTGAGTTTTCTTTGTCTTTTGTGTGGAGCCTGAAAGAGAGACAGCTAAGAGCCAGCTGGGCTCAGGTATTACTCTATACTTTATTCCCATTTTTGTTTTATGTGCTGTATCATCGCACGTTTGCTCGTATATTTATGCTTGATCATATTAATATTGTATAGTTCTGTATATGCTATTAATTAGTACCGACCCACTTGGGTTATTAAATATATAAAATTTATAAAGCTCGTTTCATTCTATCCTACGAACTCTGTCCGCTCATGGGTTGTGAGTGGAAGGTTAAGAAGGGTGATCGCAGGTACGCCAAGAGGCTTGGCAAGGCGATATTCTTCACAATAGGCAAAAAGGTATTTTACTGCATCTGGTGCCAGAGGATGCAGGTATCTACCAGGGCAGGAACTTTTTTTTTCCTTTTTGTAGTTTTTAATTTTTTTTTTGTCTAATTCCCGAAGAATCCCTTTAAGAAGTTGGGTTATATATTTGTAAAGCATGTATCCATGTCCCTGTGTTACGTTAATTCTGGATTGACACATGAAATGATGTGCAGGTCATCCCAGGATCGGTGTCTGCCTCGTAAATCTGTCTGACGGTCTGTAGTGTTGTAGGACTGTCGGGATTATATAGTGAAGATAGTTCCTGATTCACACCAAAGAGATTCCAGCATCAAAACGTTGCAGGCAGCTCGCAGACAGGAAATATCTTTGGAATGACAAGTAAACATTATTTTCTCTGTTTTTGAGGATACGCCGGGTGATTTTACCATTCCTGGACTCAAAACATTATTCTAACATAGACTGTAGACATAAAGGATATATATATTTATTTTTTTAACTTTTTTTTTTTTTTTTTTTTTTGGGGGGTGGGAGTTCTTTTACTTGCAACATAAAAGTTGATCTATTAAAGCGGCATGTATTTTTTTGAAATTTTATGCATGTGTTGACCGAAAACCTACAACTTTTTGGTAACTTTGTGAAGTGATTTTTTTAAAGTGACGGATAGGATTGTATTTATTATTTATATATTATTTTATACATAAAGTCTTCAATTGAAGCTGCAGAATTGGTCCCCGACACTATTACCGCCAAGTACACCTTCATGTAGTGTATAGTATGGGCCTCGGAAGTGGCTCCGAATAGCTGATCCATGCAGGGGCCACCTGTTGTTCCCCGGCTGATCAGATATTTATGGCCTATGCTAAGGATAGGATATTCCTAGACAACCCCTTTAAACCAGAGAGTGAAACCTGCACCCGCTGTACTATGAGTAGGCATAAACTTGAACACCATCCTGCACCATATCCTGGCATAGAGCATAATAAATTTGCAGAAATGTGTTGGCCTCACTCTCTCCTAAAAAGTCACACCCTCTCTTCCCACCATTTTTAATAAGTGCCTAAAGTAACACATGAGAATTGTCACAAATTATTCAATAATATTCACCCCATACATTTCACTTCCAGTTTGCAGGTGACGAAACCCCAAAAGCCCCATGTAGCGAGCCACAGCCGAAAAACGCTTCGGGAAAGACCACAGAGGAAACGCACCGCTGTTTTTTCCGTATCGTTTTTCACAAAGTCTGCAGAGTTTTATTCTCCGGGAAAAAAAAAAGTTCGCAGAGGAATACTTCTGTGGACTTTCTGTGAAAAATTCTGCGGAAAAAAACCTGATGCCTAAAACTGAAAATCAGTAGAAAATAAGAAATGCAAAAAATTTGTGAAGTTACTGGGAGTGTAAAGTGCAATTCTACTGCAAAATGTAAGAAGTATGTGATAAATCTGTTTTACACGTAGCCTGTCGCTACTTAGTTCCAGCCTACGGTTTATAGACATCGCGCTTTAGTCTATACATTTGTTGTCATAACAAATTTAATTCTGTCTAGAAATATATTAACCGGGAAAAAAAAAAAGAAAAAATAGAACTGGTGGAATTTATTATACATGTTAATTTTAAGTACATCTGAGAAGTGTAAAGCCATTGTTTCTCTCGCACGAACAATAAAAGATTAAATGAAAAAAAAGAATTACAATATAAACCATGTCAAATAACAGTAATTTAATGGGTTTGTGTATCAGAGTCATTAGGAGTTGCTTTGGGCGCACTAAGCTTTTTTTTTTTTTTTCCGCCTAATCTTCTTATGTCTGAAACCAACTAATGTTACTCCAGCATACAAAGAGTTGTCAGGGTTTCTCGTAGTAATACATTCACATATGTATATATTCAGACCAGCGTACACTAAGGCTAAGACCACGCGTTGCGGAAGAGCTGCGATTTTTGTTGCAGATTTTGCTGTAATATTTTTACTCAAAGCCAGGAGTGGATGTAGCAGATGAGAAGTTTTAGAGCTTACTGTATATTGTCCATTCCTTTTGTAGCCATTCTTGGTTTTGACTCAAAAAAACACAGCAAAATCTGCAACAAAAAAGGAGCTTTTCTGCAACGTGAGGCTGATTTTACATGGCAGTAATATGGCCATTACAGATACTCACTAACACTAGGTTCACACTAGCATTTGGGTTTCCGTTCTTGGGGGTCCAAAAAACAGAAACCCTATCCGCTTAAAAAGTGGTTACCCATAGACTATAATGGGGTCCGCTGGGTTTCTGCCTGAAATCGGAGGAGAGAAGAGTCCGGCTTGCAGGACTTTTCTCTCCCTTTAGGTTAAGCGGAATGAGGCATAGAGTCCCCCAATGCTAGTGTGAACCAACCCTTACTTGGGATTGGCAGCAACAGCATCAAGATGACTCCTTAATTCCAGGGATGGTTTCTGACTTCTGCCACAACCTTACTGAATTGTAAAGCATCTGGTTGCCAAGTTTATCAGCACTTGAAGATGACATCAGGTCCTGGTGGCCTAGTGATCAGTAGGTTAAGGTACTTTCTTGCCTGGCTAAATGCTTCTATGTTATTTGACTCTGTTCCTAACTCTTCATTCTGACACTGACCTCATCCTTGTTCCTGGCTCACCCTTTAGTTTTGTTGTCTGGTACCAGTTGTTCTATGCCTAGTATCAATTCATGGCCTGATTCCTGATCGTGGTTCTGTCAGCCTTTAGGATTGTTGCATCCTGCCTGCTATCCCATTATGGCTATGTTTCTGGCTTTGGTACAAGTTTCTTTCTACAGTGCACCAGCCAACAATTGGTAACTATTCTGGGAACCATGATGTGGAAATGTGATTGGGAAAGACCAAACCGCCTTGTCATGGGGTGAGGGTTAAGAATGGGGACTCTGCATCCCAAACTAGCCAGCGCCAAACAAATTGTGTGTTTAAAGGACAACATACTGTGGTTTCTTATACAGTAAAGCTACGTTGAAACAAATATCACACAAAAGATACTGTACATTGGTTTTTGGTGGCTAATCCTAGGTTTGCACTTGCGTCGCCTCTCCATTGTTCGGACAATGATGGAGTCCATCAGGTGTACGTCATCATAAAACTGAAAACGTTGGAGACTCCGTTGCAGTGTCTGCCGAAAATCAGAAGAGGAAAACTCTGCGGACTTGCTGTGGAAAAAAGCGCAATGAGTTTCTTCCGTGGTCTTTTCCGCAGCACTTTTTGACTGCGGCTCACTACGTGGGGCCTTAGCCTTGAAGAGCATTATCACCAGGTCAATGACATACATCATCTGATTGGCACTGTCATCCTGGGCATTTTGCTGTTTTGTTTATCCAAAGGTATAAGCCCTTTTAGTGTTGATGCAAATTAGGGTCTAGTAGCCAAGTGGGCGGTAACATTGTGGTTTCCCTAAGTGCGTGGTCTCTGTGTGCTTTATACCAAGCAGAGTTTCCGCCTATTTGGCTGGTAGACCAGTGTCTGCCTCAACACTAAAAGGCTTATATCTTTGGAAAGGCTGAACAGATTTGGATAAAGGAAACACCAAAATGCTCTGGGTGACAGCGTCGATCAGATGATCTATGTCATTGGGCTTTTCAGACCTGGTGACAGGTTCACTTTAAGCCATTTTCTTATGAAGGGTGATAGAAATGTGTGAGGAGGTATTCACTCGCTCGTGTCAATCTGTATGTGACTCATATACAGTATACGTGATAGATCTCTTCTGAAGATTCCGGCAGCTGTTATCACATGTCTATGGCTTGCTTCAATACACAGACAACTCTTCTGATTCCTCTTGTGTTGCAGAAGCGACAATGCCCCCGCCTTAATTTGTCTTACGTCCCCCGACCTCTCCACCCTTCACCACATTAGTTATTTATAAATGTAATCAAATCTATTCTTCTTAAATTAGCGTTTGAGGCAGGCGGGCGCGGAGAGGCGGTATTATTGATCTTCGCCTTTTTGATTATGATTGATTCGTTTTTCTGCTCTGTTTATTATAGATATAATAACTGTATTAATAACTTGCAGCAAACTCATATCCTGTGTTACACATTAGAAGAGATGGAACAGAAAAGTCCAGACTGTCTGCTTTCAATTCTTACAAACTCTCAGGCGTTATTTAATTTTTCATTTTGTTGCAATTTTTTTTTATGTCCTACCGAGTCATCCCTGATGGCAGATGTCAGGGGAGATGAGGATTGACAGCTGGATCACAACTTTTGCTTTTGTTCATGGGGAGATAAGACTGTCGGAGAAGCCCCTTTTATGTTTAGTACATATGTACTACTTAGCCGAGCTGAGTGTGTATGTGTACAAGAAAGTCTGGAGAAATAGCTGTTGGCCATACTAGAGCTTATGCCACCTAAGTTAGCATACTTTGAGCCAAATCTTGGAGAATCAGGGTACACATTGTTGCAATGGAAGCAGTGCCCCTTGTCATCTAAGTCATGATCCTTGCCAGAAACACGATGTGCATATTTTAGACCAGAATTCAGGCCATAGACAATTTTCCGCCATGTGGCACCATCTGTTCTGTTGTCATACAGTGTACAAATAACCATACCATACAATGACTGACTATGCTACGCTCACACCTGCCGCATTCTATCCATTCTCCCAGTCCATGGAAGGACCAGAAGAACTTAAAAATGGTCCGTCAAATGGTGGACATTAACAGATCACTATAATGGATCCATGAGGAGTCTGTTGGCTGGACGAAAAAGCCTCTTGCAAGATTTAGGGATTTCCGACAGATTTTGTGCTGGAGACGCAGATGTGAACATAACCTTTAAATCCCTATAACAGTGCCCAAATAACAGTGCCATGCAATGGACAAGTAACAGCTCTATACAGTTTCTTACATTACAACTTTATAGAGATCTTCCACCACTGTGCACTGCAAAAATAATAGAAAGTACAATGACTAAGGAAATATAACCATATAGTATGCAAATAATACCAGCCTACAATAATTCAATAACAGCTGCCTACACAAAATTATTAGTACTATCACATACTGGAATATTGATGGACATTGCTGCAGGAAGATCCTCAATTTGTGGTCCTCAGAAAAGTCAGGGATTGGCTCTGATGTAGTAATAGCATTGTGAAGAAGAGAGCCGAGGATCTTCACCAGAAGAGCAGTCAGAAATGGAAACTCATCGAACGAGAAAGCATAGTCAACAACAGTTATCATGGGTTCTCATGAAGTATGCTATGGATAACCTCTCCATAATAGGCCACCTTGTGGAGCCACCATACACAGAATGCCTACACCAGTAGTGGATTATAATATGAAATATTTGGGCAGCCACTTGGATCTCATGGTCCACCACATTTTTCTCAACAAATTTAACAAGGGTATGCCAATTCCAAGTGGCCTGTGATGGTGGTATTTAACACGTACAAGTGTGGCTACAACTAGTCTTTCCATAAGCAAGGGGGCAGCATCAAAGTGTGGGCGGTGCGTGCCTACTGCCATCATAGCAAGGGCTGCTCTGCTCTGTGAATGTGAACCACAGCGGTTTCCTTCACCTACATTCATCTGATCCCTGGGTTTGATAGTATCCCGGGTGCATGTTGTACGTATTGTATGTGTAGTGTATTAACCAAACCTATCACCAGGAATTTATTGAGCATGAGCTTCCCTATGAATGATCATTCAGCTGATAACCAGCCCATATAAAAGTCCCCAAAAACTTTAGCTTGTCGGGGGGCCAACAATATTTATGCAGGTAGTCTTAATTTCTCCGACCTACACCTTCAAAGTATAGAGCCATGGAGACTCCTAAGAACACAAGACTGCTCTGTCTAATGGCTATATATTCCTTTCTTAACTGAACATATATACAAGAATTCTGACCAGATTGGCCTGTGATCATGTTACCATTTACTGTATATACAGTAGGCATAAAATAATTATAGACTTAATTTGTAACAGGTTGTCCATAATTCTCAGTCATGTTAGACTTTTCCGTTCTAGACCACTTGGCTTACTTTACCCTCATCTCCTCCAAGCAATGGTCTAGTTGATTTCTTAAACAGCTTCCACTTCTTATCCCTCTTCACTTATTTCATGCACCAAAGGCACCGCAGACATAACTCACTCGCTTTACCTCTCTGCTAAAATAAACATCCATTTTTCTAGAGAATGACAGAATATAGACAGTGCCAACCTACTGCATTCCTGTACATACATACAACTCAAGGTCACGGGCACCAGGTTTCGGGATCCCATTTCAAGTTCTGTCAACTTGTCACATGCAACATGAGAATATTCTGAATCGGATTGTTTAGCAGACATTTATAATAGTCTACTAAAGTGTTTTTATAAAGTAGGAATGTTCCTAGTAAGAATGCTACCGAGCAACTGAAATACCTACATTACAGATCTGAGAATATGGGTACATAGCCAGCCTGATGGAAGTTGAATAGGTGGGAAGAGATGAAGAGATGTTGTTGGTGACATTGGACCTCATAGAATGTCTTACATGACACACTTCAGGTCCACTACATGAGTCCTGCTGTACATATGTACAAGTCCATAGACCAAGCCTTATAGTAAAGTTGGAGTCTTAGTAGTCTTTCAAGCAAGACTTCTCCATGGGACTCATCCAAGACTAATATGATGACCATTGGATCCCAGATAACCGAACAATTTGTATATTTAATTTTCATCTATGGTGACTGATGAAGGTGCGTAGCTACAATGGTACAGAGTAAACAGTCATACCCACACCCTAATGTCTATAGGGCTCCAAAGGACCCCTCTGCCGCTTAAGTAGACACTAATGGATGGTACGAAGGGACCCTGTTACTAGTTTAGCCTTGGGGTCAAAGAGCTTCAAGTTACACCACTGGATTAAAATGTTTTGGACCCAACTGTAAAATAAAATATTTAGCAAGTTCATATAAGGCTGGATTCACACCAGTGCTCGCTTTCCGTTGGGGGATTCCTTCCCCCATTCTGATTAAAAAATGCAGAGAGAAAAGTCTCTTTCTTTTTCGGGCGGAAATCCGGCGGACTCTTTTATAGTGTCTTTTTAAGCAGATTGGGTTTCCGAAGAACGGAACCCAAGTGCAGGTGTGAACCTAGAGTAAGGCCGTTTTTAAGGCAGTTTAAAAAAAGTGTTCAAGATTTTTTTTATCGGGGTTCATCCCCTTTACAATGATTAGGAAGTGTATTTACCAGCTCATAAAGTTATCTGTATAAAGTGAGGGAGATGAATTAGCAGAGCGTGGAAGTAAATGGGTTAACTGGGAATGTGGACAGACCAAGTATGAGCACTGCAAATAGCTGTGTGAAGGAATAGAGTACTAAAAGAAGTAGTAGACCATCATTAAAGGGGTTTTCCCATGTATAATTCTATAGACAATTAAAAGATAAACAGTTTTGCAAATATATATAATTAAAAATTTTGCAGATTTTCAAAGGTTTTCTCTAACTATCTTAGCGATGACCATCTTTTGTCTTGATAGGTTTCCAGTGTATACGACCATGAATGCAGGAACTTTCTATGGTCTGGGACTTGATTTTCCTTATTATGGTTTTCATGTTATGTACAGTCATGGCCAAAAGTTTTGAGAATGATATACAAATATTAATTTTTACAAAGTCTACTGCTTCAGTTTTTCTAATGGCAATTTGCATATACTCCATAATGTTATAAAGAGTGATCAGCTTAACAGCAATTACTTGCAAAGTCAATATTTGCCTAGAAAATGAACTTTATCCCCCAAAACACATTCCAACATCATTGCAGCCCTGCCTTAAAAGGACCACCTAACATCGTTTCAGTGATTGCTCCATTAACACAGGTGTGGGTGTTGATGAGGACAGGGCTGGAGATCAATCTGTCATGATTAAGTAAGAATGACACCACTGGACACTTTAAAAGGAGGCTGGTGCTTGCCATCATTGTTTTTCTTCTGTTAACCATGGTTATCTCTAAAGAAACACGTGCAGTCATCATTGCACTGCACAAAAATGGCCTAACTGGGAAGAGTATTGCAGCTAGAAAGATTGCATCTCAGTCAACAATCTATCGCATCATCAAGAACTTCAAGGAGAGAGGTTCCATTGGTGCCAAAAAGGCTCCAGGGCGCCCAAGAAAGACCAGCAAGCGGCAGGACCGTCTCTTAAAAGTGTTTCAGCTGCGGGATCGGGCTACCAGCAGTGCAGAGCTTGCTGAGGAATGGCAGCAGGCAGGTGTGAGTGCATCTGCACGCACTGTGAGGCGGAGACTCTTGGAGCAAGGCCTGGTCTCAAGGAGGGCAGCAAAGAAGCCACTTCTCTCCAGAAAAAACATCAGGGACAGACTGATATTCTGCAAAAGGTACAGGGAGTGGACTGCTGAGGACTGGGGTAAAGTCATTTTCTCTGATGAATCCCCTTTTCGATTCTTTGGAACATCTGGAAAACAGCTTATTCGGAGAAGAAGAGGTGAGCGCTACCACCAGTCTTGTCTCATGCCAACTGTAAAGCATCCTGAAACCATTCATGTGTGGGGTTGCTTCTCAGCCAAGGGAATCGGCTCTCTCACAGTCTTGCCTAAAAACACAGCCATGAATAAAGAATGGTACCAGAATGTCCTCCAAGAGCAACTTCTCCCAACCGTCCAAGAGCAGTTTGGCGCTCAACAATGCCTTTTCCAGCATGATGGAGCACCTTGCCATAAAGCAAAGGTGAACAACTAAATGGCTCAGGGAACAAAACATAGAGATTTTGGGTCCATGGCCTGGAAACTCCCCAGATCTTAATCCCATTGAGAACTTGTGGTCAATCATCAAGAGACGGGTGGACAAACAAAAACCAACAAATTCAGACAAAATGAAAGCATTGATTCTGCAAGAATGGACTGCTATCAGTCAGGATTTGGTCCAGAAGTTGATTGAGAGCATGCCAGGGAGAATTGCAGAGGTCCTGAAGAAGAAGGGTCAACACTGCAAATATTGACTTGCTGCATTAACTCATTCTAACTGTCAATATAAGCTTCTGTTACTCATAATATGAATGCAATTCTATTTCTGTATGTGATAAAAACATCTGACAAACACACATAAAAACCAGAGGGCAGCAGATCATGTGAAAATATAGTATTTGTGTCATTCTCAAAACTTTTGGCCATGACTGTATGTAGTGTCCTTGCCTGATGGCCTCTCCCCAATAAGAAAATCATGGCTGGGTTTTATGAAAAATGCCAGAACCTAGAAAGTTCCTGCATTCAAGGTCATATCCATTGGCAAAACTCTCGCCACTGAGATGGTTAGATAAAAAAATTAAAATCTATTCAAAGTTTTTAATTATTTATATTTGCAAAAATGTTTACATTTTAACTGTCTACAAATTTAAAGATGACAAATGACACAGATTTTCAATGCACTTTTCCCACCAAGGGACTCAAAGCGCAAAGAGTGTTATAGAGTAGGGGAGTTAGTGGCTGCCCTACAGGTGCGCATTCCCAAACACCCACAAGGATCAATTCTTTTTCCAGGAAGTCAATTTACCTATCAGTAAAAATTTTTTCATGAGGAAGGAAACATACACATGGAGAGAACATGCAAACTCCATGCAGCTGTTGTGCTAACCAATGAGCCACCGTGCCCTTAACATTGGATTATGTTCATGAGAAAAACCCTTTAAGGAGACAGGAGTAGCCCCAACTACCCTCTTAAATGTCCATATCCTTTAATACAGCAGGGGTGGTGGACAGGGGTTGCTCTTCAAGATTCAGCATTGATATCAATATAAACCATACTGCACACCCTAATATCCAGGGCGTGCTTGCTACTGTACAGTGCCTTGCGAAAGTATTCGGCCCCCTTGAACTTTTCAACCTTTTGCCACATTTCAGGCTTAAAACATAGATAGAAAATTTAAATTTTTTGTATCCAAATCCGGCTTTAAACTTCTCCACAACAGTATCACGGACCTGCCTGGTGTGTTCCTTGGTCTTCATGATGCTCTCTGTGCTTTAAACAGAACCCTGAGCCTATCACAGAGCAGGTGCATTTATACGGAGCCTTGATTACACACAGGTGGATTATATTTATCATCAGTCATTTAGGACAACATTGGATCATTCAGAGATCCTCACTGAACTTCTGGACTGAGTTTGCTGCACTGAAAGTAAAGGGGCCGAATAATATTGTACGCCCCACTTTTCCGTTTTTTTATTTTTTACAAAAGTTTAAAATAACCAATAAATTTCGTTCCACTTCACAATTGTGTCCCACTTGTTGTTGATTCTTCACCAAAAAATTTAAATTTTATATCCTTATGTTTGAAGCCTGAAATGTGGCAAAAGGTTGAAAAATTCAAGGGGGCCGAATACTTTCGCAAGGCACTGTATATCCTAACCAAACTTAATATCCAGCAAAGCAGCCATCTGAACAAGCTGTGCGTTAATCTCCTGGCAAATTATCTTATATTCTACAATCGGACACCAGAAATGTGAAACGGCGCTGATATATGGCATCAATTTAATCTGCTTAGCCATGCAATGTTAATTAAACATTATGACAGAAAGAAAAGCACAAAATACTATATTTAACAGGCTTTTAAAACTTTTTTTTTTTTTAAATAGCTAAATAGTCCGTAAAATGGAGTCTGACATAAAGCTAGAGATAAATCAGGGTGTGCCACCCGCTCACATCTCCGCTGGAAAAGCTTTTATCGACTCTTAGCTCAGCTGGATCTGCAATGGAAATGATGAGCTTGGCTCCGTAGCTGCCTATTATTCACATAAGATGAGGCTAGAGGCTAACAGTGCCACCCCTCTTACAGGTGTCTGGGTGCTAAAGGGACCTCCCATGTGTGACCACATATTTCTCATCTGTACTTCACATGGTGTCTGATAAATATAGGGTTGCTTCACTCGTGTTTCCAGAATGTTTGTTACACAGCTCCGAAAATAGAAGCAACGATGGATATGATGAAATATGAGAAATATTCATTTAGGAGACATTTCAGAGGGACTAACAAGAATAATGTTAGTCCTCACCATCTAGTTGAATATTATTAGTGGCTAGAGATGGGCAAACCTCTGAAGATTTGTTTCCTTGCGTGTTTAGATGCTTTGGCCCAAAGATTTGTTTTGGGTTGAATAAGTGTGTTCCAACCCGAGGGCTTCAGACCCCAGACTATACGTGGAGGCCCAGGGGAGGTGGGAGATGCACAAAGTGGTTTGGATCGAACCAGATTCGACCCCAATTTTCCAAAAGTTTTGGGTTTGACTCAAAACTTTGGGGGTTTGTCATCTGTGAAACGGAAGTGAAATTATTATACTCTGGGATCTCTTCAGACCTCAAAGTACAATAGCTAGAGGCCCAGGGGACATGTAAAAAATAACAAACAGTTATACCCACCTTGCCCTCTTCTGGAAGAGGTCAGAAGAGGACACAGAGAGAACGCCGGATGCTGCAAGGAGGCCCAGAAGAGGTGAAAGAAGGGGAGTAGAACTGTTTTTCTTACACCTCTCCTAGACCTCCAAATATTATACTCTGGAGTCTGAAGAGACCCCGGAGTATAATAATTTCACTTCTGATTCTATCCAAACAAGTTTGTTCTGAAGTGAATCTTTGGGCCAAACCACCCGAACACAAAAAAAAAAATCTTACTGTTTAATATTAAGCAGTTATACTCACCTTCCTTCACCTCTCCTGGTCATACTCTGGAGGCGTCCAGTGCTTCAGTCTCCTGAGTAATGTCCAATCCAGTGGTCACTGCTGAAGTCTGCAATGTAAGATGGCGGTGCTGTGTTATTGCAACTCTTTCAAACTAACTTGGAGTTGAGCTGTAATAATAAAAATGGTGCAGCTTGGCCACTATAGAATGTATGGAGCTATCTGCCTCCAACTCCATATACTGTAATGTATGAGGCCTAATAGTCTCAAACAGCTGATAATCTCAAACAATCAGCTGTTTGAGACTATTGAATTTGTGCTAAGTTAAAAGGGTTGTCCAGGATTCTTATGGCCTATCCTTCGGTTGGAGACCAATCAGCTATACGGAGCCGCCCGTATTACACCCATCACGGGGCCAGAAGTAGATGGCTCCACGCCCTGTAAGGTGGTTGGGCGCCATAACTGAAGCTCAGCTCTCATCGAAGTCAAATGGAGCTGAAATGCAGTATTGATGCCCGGCCACCATACAGGTCTGGATCCTACTGCTTACGGCCATGTGTTGTGTGTAGTACAGCTGACTGGTGAAGCGGACGCCTGTTAGCCTCCCAAGATCACATATTTATGGCCTATTCTAAGATAGGCCACAAATATATTAATCAGGTAGAATCCCTTTAAGGGAGGACACATCTGTAGGCTTACACCTTGCTGCATAATAACTGGAAAAGGAGACTGTTGCTGCGATTTTGTGATGTGACCTCTAGAAGAACAACATGGAAACAAAGGTCATCTGGAGAAATGTGACTACAAACCAAGGATCTTGGCCAGTAGATGAGAAAGTGGCAAATTATTAATTCTCTTATTTACTTCCATGACTGTAGCTTCCATTTCAGTTTTAATGTTCTTCCATAGCTAAAGTCTTTGTTCATCAATATTACAGGCATGGCGTCCTGTAGCTAGTATAGCTCTCCAGCAGTGGTGCCAGTAACATTGAGACTGTTATTATAATCACATGGGTTATCAATGCATCTATTATCTTCTTGTATTACGCATACATTGGCTTAGAGATTGGAAACATTTGTATTGGAAATAACATATTCAACAATGCCAAGAAACACAATGAAAGTGAATACAAATGGAGACACCCAGAAATGATTCTATTACAAGGCAAACATTTATCTCTAGATTTTTTTTATTTCACTTTTTGTGGAGACTACAATAAAATTTAATTTCTGATAACAGTTTGCTCACACACTGGATTCCAACAGATAAAATATAAGGTATAAGCGATAGAAGGTTTCAAATATTTTGCAGTAGGATCACCCTTTACACAAAGGATTGTGGCAATTCAGAGACTAAGATATAAAAAGAATAAATTAAAGGGGCTGTCCAGGATTATAGAAAAACATGATAGAACTAGAGATGGGCGAATCGGTTCGTAACGAACTAGATTGGACCCGAATATTCCAAATTGCCTTCAGCTCCCTGGAGCACTGCTCTTGCCATACAGACCCCTACTGTCTCCTTCCTGCACTAGCCTGTGCAGTGGGAGTGATCCTCCCTCTATGACATCACTCATTCTACCTGAGCAGCAAGATTAGTGCCCCCAGGACTGAAGTCTCGCCCCCACTGCACCAACTGCAATGCAATTGCACCAATTTGCACATGACTTCTAAGTTGTTTTTCTCCAAATCTACAAATGTGACATACATAACAAAGGTATTTTGTCTGTCAATTTAATGCGCCCTGTAACAGGGTGGCATTAGTCCCAATATTGAAAAAGGGGTATATGCAGTATACTGTGTGGGGGCCAATAAAGGGAACCGATTACTGTGTTGGAGCCAATGAAGTGTCAATATACTGTGTGGGGGCCAGTAAAGGGGCTTTATGCCATGTGGGCATGCTAGTAAAAGGAATATTATACAGTGTGAGGGCCAGTAAAGGGGGTTTTATTCAGTGTGAGGAGTCCTGTGTAACATAGGGAGCCTGGCGTTTTGCTGGACCAGGTAACTCAGAACGCTGCACTACTTTGTCCAGATTTTCTGACCTGCCAATGGAGGCAATTCTGGTAAAGAGGGACATGGCCTAAAATTTTGTTTAGTGGGGCCCCCAGACATAATCTTTCTAGGGGTCCCTGAAATGTCAAGTCCACCCCTCTATATATATATATATATATATATATATATTCCTAAGGATAGTTGCATGGGCACAGCAGCTGTGTTGGCGCGACAAATAGCAGGTGCCTGGCAGCGAAAGACAACCATCTGTAACAGAAAGAATCAAAGAAAACTCTTACCCTAGCCATCTAACTCCTTAGATACCATGGTCAATAGAGTAGGGGGGAGGCTGAAATTCTAAAAAGTGTAATCTCTTACATGGTTGGCTCAAATTTTAATGTAATGCCTCATATCTACCCCTATATTCATGTGTCCCTTGTCCACCACATGCATAGTCCAGGTCATATGTGGCTGCAGCAGAATGCAAGACAAGTCTAGCAGGAATTTCAATGACTGATTACAAGTTATGGAAGAGTGAAGAAGTTATACAGAATCGCTTCCCACAAAACTATATATCAATCTGCTCAGCTCCTCCGGTTCTATACAACACCGCCTGCAGATTTCAATGTGACAGGTTCCCTTTAAAAGTCATTATTAGTGCAACAGGAAATACATCTTATTTGCAACTTCAATAACTGATCTGGTATAATGCAAGGTGTGAATGCTTGCTGCTTGCAAAACTGAACGGCCGTAAAGCTTAAGAGGGAAAGGTGTTAAGGCAACTATTTCAAGTAAGCAATGAGATGTCTTGAATGGGACTTCGGAGACCACTATTTAAGCTTTAAATGAAAGTGTAGACATTTGCAGTAGCAAAACAAAGATTAAACGCATCCAGAATCCTCCTTTACTAAATGGTTGAACTCTGTATCAGGAAATTGTTCAGTGAGGGAATCATCCTTAAAATGCCCTATCGACAATATCTTCTGATTTTATAGTGCACTAAATACCATCTACTTGCTTTTATATAATTCCAAGTGGAGGTTCTTGTCCTCTCTTGGTCCATACTTTTACTGAATGTGAGGTCCAAGTTGATGTTATAGGACTCTGTACGCACTTACATGCCTTTTCCATGAGGGGTTCTGTGGCAGAAGCCTAATGGACCCCACTATAAGTCAGTGGGATCCATCAGGATTTTTGGGATCTGTTTTATAGTACATACCATAGTGTTATAGTCAAGAGACTATAGCTGGTGATTAATTCTCTTCCTGTTGTCACAGATGGGCTCATGGTGGCTGTAGAGGGCTTGGGCATCCTCCATAGCACTCGTCAGAGCGGGTGCAGTGAAGATGGGGCCTGCATTGTGGAAAAGAAAGGGGTAGTAGTATTGTATCCCCCCAAGGAACTTCTCTACTGTAAGGCTCCCTGAGCCTGATGGTGGTTGGAGTGCCATTGATGGTGAATGCAGGATAGAGGACTCAGGGTTCAGTGTTAAACAGTGTAACAAATCATAGGCAGGTAACACCACAGCAAATCTAAAGCAAATGTGCTGGAGACAAGGTTCTTAGGAACACCACTTGGCCAGAGCTAAGACTGAATGATGGTACTCCCTGGTGTTAGTAAGTGGTGCTGGGGCAGTCTTATCTTCAAAAAAGTGTGCTTCAAGTCTCTCGAAAACCACTAAACTTGCCTACAATGCCAAGCCTGCCCAGTAGATGTCACGTAAAGAAGTCCAGTCTGGCCAGAGAATCATGGGAAGGATCATAACTATGAGGTCCAACTAAAATTACCCTCACAGTTGTTGTGCTTGCAAAGATCCAAAAAATGAGCAGGTCAATGGCCCATCTCCTGACTGTAGACCCACACGTGGTCTGACTGCAGCTAACAGTTTTTCAGCCTAACTAAGCTCACTCCTCAACTAGGGAGAAAGAGAGCTCACGATCTCCATCTATGAAGGTAGAAGGACTAACTAGATTCCTCCCAACTAGAATGTCCTAAGTTGAGTGACCCCCTAGGTGTTGGAGACCTCTGGGCAATTACCCCTTTTAAACTACTTATAATCCAGCCCTGATCATGCAGATATAGTAATGGGAGCGGCATGCCTTTCCTACTAATGCCAGAAATGAAAAGCCACTGTAGCACTCCATATTTTATTACCCTGACACAATTTATAAAAACTCTGCACATACAATAGAGAGAATCGATCACATCATGCACCGCTCCTTCTGACATGTTAAATAAATAAGTCTTAATCATTTATGTGTATTTAAGTATAATGAAGTGAATCTCTGATATAGATTACAGAGTCAATGGTATTGACCATAGAAACAATCGAATAATATTACATAGAATAACATGTCATAAACACACATTACTATGGCGGACTGTAATGAACCTGGAAGGACTCGCATGTGTGAATACACAAATAGTAAATCTATTTGACTAGTGACCCCTACCCTTTATGTTCATGCTCTTTCTTATTAAAAGAGTAAAACCAAGATAGTAAGACAGATAGATATGAGACAGATATTGATATAAATATATATGAGAGGCACCTCCTTTGATATCCAGAACTGTAGCATTTCATGGCATTTGTAGGTACATGTTGCAAAAAAAAAAAAAAAAAAAAAAAATCCACCAAACACCATTACTCCATTGCCTAAACTGTTACCTGCATTCATCTGACCAGACAGTGTTTTTCCACTGCTTAGTGATACAATTTTTGTGCTCCCCTGCCTACTGGAGTCTTGCCTTTCTGTTTGTTCCCTTTAGACAGTAATGGCACCCAAAATGGTCGTCTGCTGTTACAGCCCATATGTGGTAAGGAATGATAAGTTGTACATTCAGATACATTAGTTAGAGCACCAACATTGTCTTAGCTGTGCACCGCGTGTTCTTTAGAACCATTTTTGTCCTCCTTTACCCCCTTTTGTTGGTAAGTGGTTTACATTTGCAAAATCCACTTTTTCTGGATGTTTTCCCTTGATCGCACCATTTTTAGTATACTCCTGACACCATTGCATAAGAAAACGCCACAAGATTTACAGTGTTTGAAATACTGGACCCCGCTAGTCTAATATCAATAACCCAGACACTACATGTATGAGAAGATAACCCAACCACAATAAGGACATCATGGCTGGTTATCAGGAGGACACTACATGTATGAGAAGATAACCCCACCACAATAAGGACATCATGGCTGGTTATCAGCAGGGGACACTACATGTATGCGAAGATAACCCGACCACAATAAGGACATCATGGCTGGTTATCAGGAGGACACTACATGTATGAGAAGATAACCCAACCACAATAAGGACATCATGGCTGGTTATCAGGAGGACACTACATGTATGAGAAGATAACCTGACCACAATAAGGACATCATGGCTGGTTATCAGGAGGGGACACTACATGTATGAGAAGATAACCCGACCACAATAAGGACATCATGGCTGGTTATCAGGACATTACATGTATGAGAAGATAACCCGACCACAATAAGGACATCATGGCTGGTTATCAGGAGGGACACTACATGTATGAGAAGATAACCTGACCACAATAAGGACATCATGGCTGGTTATCAGGAGGGGACACTACATGTATGAGAAGATAACCCGACCACAATAAGGACATCATGGCTGGTTATCAGGACATTACATGTATGAGAAGATAACCCGACCACAATAAGGACATCATGGCTGGTTATCAGCAGGGGACACTACATGTATGAGAAGATAACCTGACCACAATAAGGAAATCATGGCTGATTTTCTGACCTTAGAAAGGTCCTATATTCATGGTCATAGCCATTGGCTACTGATCAAGATAACAGTCACCACTAAGATGGTTATGGCCAATGGATATGACCCTGAATGTTTAACTTAACCTTATTATTTAAAAATTTAAAAATGGTTATAGTCATGAGGAAAACCCCTTTAACTCTTGCTTCAAGTTTCTAACTTGGCCTGACCTTGGACAAATTCTTTTTGTGGATGTAGCCTTGCATAGTGACATAAATCATCCTGTTCCTGATCTGAAACAGTCTGGCCTGATAATTTAGTTCCTTGCTGTGTTCTGTATTGCAACATATGGACCGTGTAATGCTTCACTTTCCCTGTTGGGGTGCTGCAGAGAAATTGAATACCTGCCGCTGGGTTCCCTCACAGGTTGCAGATGATCATTTCAGGAGAGGGACATCTCGTGATCAGCTTATCAACATGGGAGCCTTTTAATACACAGGCATTATATGAAGTGTACAGTCCCTCTAAAGAATGCAAGTCTAAGTTACCTGGATCTGACATTGCTTGATAAAACTGAATATTAGTTTGCCAGGAAAGTGTACCTAGACTTGTAACCTGATCTATCCGAAAGTACATTAGCCCTAAAAGTTTATTTTACCTCTTTGTTCTGTTACATGAAGCAGCATCACACCAGCTCTCGCTGCGGCCTTCGCATACCTTCCGTAATTACCGGAGAAAGATGGTTATCACAAGCTCATACCAGACGGTAATTCAAGCACACCTTCTGCAATTCTTCCAGTTCTGGAGGTAACAGTCATCTGGCTCACGTTGTCTGTGTTTATATAGGCACAGATTTCTGTATATAGTACCAGGGTCCACACCTGCGACAAGACTAACACAATAGATCATGGGAGCCTATGCTGTAAATGAAGTCTTTGTATATCTGTTCTGCAGGTGTTTATACAACAGATAATATATAGGAGACAAAATCAAGGGGTGAAAAATGTAGCAATTAATAACATAAACCTAACATAAAGCTGAATTATTCCTTCCGTCCTAATGACCCGGTGCTGTCTATTGGCATTGCATGCTGTAGGGCAGGGTTGAGACAAGGGGTAGATGGGAAAGGCAGTTGCTGAGGATCATACTTAATACTGTCTGTTTTTTAGCTGCAGCAATGTCACTCATTGGCAGTCCTACATTAGGTCACTTCCTCTTAGAAGGTGCAGGAATTTTAGAGGAAGAGGTATTATAAATGGAATAAGTATAGATGGAGCAGTGTTAACCCAAACTTCATTAAACTATTTGCAGTGTGATATCCTATCCCAGAAGACAACAAAACACATTGAAAAGTCATTGGAAAAAAAAAATTTTTTAAGCCGTCATATAAGGTGCCCTATCAGTTTTTCTGCTGCTAATAGCCCCATTATGGCTGCAGCACATTTTGCATTTGTCTCTGAGACAGGGGGTGTATACAATTCAGAGTAGTCTTCCATTTCCCCCATCCATTATTACTACTGGATGTAACTGTAAAATAGCAAACACATAGCTCAAAAAAGCCCAAGTGTACAGTACATAATATAGGAGATCCATGGACACTGGACTGGAATTCCAGGTTATGATGCAGCTAAACAGATCCCTGACACAGAAAAAGAGAGATCTGCGCACAATCAGGGAAGCTGCTTACTGTTTGCGTCAGAATCTGAAGAACCCTCTCTGAGCCCTTAGACAGGCGAAGCTGTGTATAGACGTGTAGAGGCTGTAAAGAGAGACCTGTCCCTCCATACTCCACTTCCTATGTTCCAGTCTAGAGCCTGCTGGTTTCTAAAGACAGAGCTTTCCTAGTAATAGGGAGTGAACAGCAAATTAGCTAGAAGGGAGACACCTAGTGGCAGGAACTTTTAGAGAGGTTTTCAGGCACAAAAATTAATATTAATAATTAAAGTACATTACATTTTGATCCAGAATCACATATTCTATTTACTAAGTTGTCTGAAGAGTTGGTGAACATTTAAGAGTTGTCTTGGTCAGTTTTTGAAACACTTGTTGGTGCAAACGGTGGCAATAAAATTAAAAAAATGTACTCCCCTTCCCCGGGTCCCCTGTTTCTAGCCAAAAATGTGGTTTACAGGACCCAAGGCTGATGTCAGCATTGTCTATTTACAGGTCCCCAGGCAGACATCCCGTTTGTGTCAGGTGACCACTGCAGCCAATCATAGGCCTCACAGATGGAATGTGACGGATTGGCCTCTGCAATCTTCTGCCATTTGTGAAGAGGAAGCTGCTCGGGCCTGTGCTCGACTGTAGTGGTCCCCTGACACAAACAGGACTGGTGGATCTGTAAACAGGAGCCACAGCTGGGAATGGAGGACTGGGGAGAGGTTTGTACACTTTTAAAATTTTATTGTAGCACTTATAGATGTATAAAAAATGACTCGGAGAACCCCTTTATCTAAGCAAGAAGTTGTTTGTTGCCAAGAAAATAATCAACTTATACAGGTCACAACTTTACTCTGCGCTTCTCTGGTGCAGAGAGGTTTTAAGATTTAAGCAGATACACAACTTGGAGCTCTCAGGGCATGCTCATCTTGAACAGCTGCCTTGCACATCTTTGGGTTGTCTTGTTTGTTACTTCTGAGAGGTCTCCCAAGGCCAATCTTCTCCCTGCCACTCTGCTGTCTGGTCCTGGCTTTGTCTGCTACTTCTCAGATTTGTTACGTGGGCCCTGCAAACCCACACAATCGTGAAGATCACCAAACTGCCCCTGTTTTCTCCACATGAGCATGGTTAGAAAGCTTCTCCTGGCCTAATCTGCAAAAACAGAGCCTTCCACTTAGTTCACACATATCTATACACAGTCCTGCATCGAGTCCAGTCAATTTAAAGGCACAGTATCACTTCTGGGAATGATCTCTTATTTGCATATTCTTTTTCCAGAAATTTTAGCAGGGCATGCATGGTCTAATAAGCAAAGCACCATCTCCTTTAGTATACATGGTACCCTTTCTGTACCCCAAGTCTATGAACTCTTACCCAGCCAGCCAGTACCCGACTTCACACTGATGAGAGGTAATAACCTCTAAACAGCTGTCTCCTTTTGGAGGAGATATTCTGGTTTAACTTTTTTCCCAGATTGCGCCAATAGCTTTCAGACAAACCAGGCATTGATCTATAGGGAGCTACCTTCCAAAAGGTGGTGCTAGAGCAAGTGCCCCTTTTCCAGGAGGACGTATTTGCATATTTCATTCTCTTAAGGAAAATTCCATATTGTATCGTATTAACTTTTGTTCTCTTGTGCCGTGTCCTTAGGTAGCAGCCACAAATATAACATTGTATGTATCAGTGTATGTTTTATTACTTCTTCATATATATATATATATATATATATATCTTTAGTGAATGTTTTGTTTGTTTGTGCTATCAATCTACCTCAGTGGTTTGTGTGTATACTAGAAGGAGGGTCAGAGGGATAATTTCTTGTCCTGGCTGTGCACAACCAGATGGTTTTTATGGTTTTACGACATCATGGTCAAGCATATACAGAAGGAGGAAGGAGGGCGTAGTGACCCTGGCCTCACCTCTAGGGACAAAGCTCTCCAAGGTGAGGAAAGGGATTGCTCTTTCCCAGACAAAGATAAGATGCTCATCCTCCACTATTGATATAGAGGTAAAATGCAGGATCCAGTACTAGAAGATTTCCCAAGGTCAGAAGACTACAGTGTCTATGATCTTCTAAGCGAAGTGTATGCCACCTTTTTACAAAGATATGTTCAGACTACCCATAGACCATGACTGGCTTTGAACATGGCATTTGACCCCCAACCATTCTTTCATACAGTAAACCTGCTTATGGCAAATATTCTTGACAAGTCAAAACCCAGTAGAACCGAGAACAGGATGTCTGATGCCTGATCCTTGGTGGTCCATGTTACAGTTTCAGAGTACGGATGTTTGATCTTCGAGTAGGTGACTGACAGCCTTGTAGAATAATTTTTTGCTATTTATATTTGATGATCTAGCTTGGCCAGAGATTTAGCTTGGCATTAATAACACATGCTTTCGCGTCTAAAATGCAGAACTACACTGATGCATATCGTGCCTAGAGAATTTGTTTCCATGTAGAATAAGTGAGTTTTATCATCACTACAGGATTTCTGTTCCAAACACTAAGCAAAGAACAGAAGACAAAATGGTTATGGCTATTCTCAAAGCTGAGGTTTGTATTCTAGAACTACGGCTTAGAAAGGACCCGACACCAGGTCTGAAGAGCCAGGTCTCATCTCTAGTAAAAATGTGCATATTTCTTTTTTCTAATTTACTGTACCATTCTTAAAGAGGTTGTCCAAGCTAAAATATTATTTTTTAATTAGGCCGGGGGAGGTGAAAAAATAATATACTCACCTGTCCCTGGTGCTTCGCTGCCTCCTAGCGCGTTCAGGTCCTTCTGCTGGGCTGTCTTCTTGCAGTGGAATTCTTCGCAGGCTGGGATTCCTCGGTCCATTCTGCTAAGGCCACCGATTGGCCTCAGTGGTCATGTGTTTGCAAAGGCCAATCGGTGAACGATGTTCCCGGATCCCTTCCTTAGGCTGCTGAGGCATGGACTTCTGCAGGAAGACAACAAAGGAGCAGATCAGACCATGCTGGGAGGCACCAGAGCACCAGGTGAGTATGGTGGGGTTTTTTTGTTTTTTTTTTTTTTGTTTTGTTTTTTTAAGCTGTCCCAGCCTAATTAAAAAATAAAATTTTAGCCCGGACAACCCCTTTGAACTCAGCAGAGTACTGTATGTCAATTCTTCTATGGATGCCAATAGTTTTGCATAAGCATAGGCATAAGTTTTGCATTGGCTTATGTTTTGTAGAGGCATAGTTATGATGGGTCCAGTTCCTAGAGGGTGCAGTTCTAGGATATGGCCCCCGGGAGTCTAAGAGGCCAAAAAGATCCCTGAGATCCTATGAGGAGACCTATCCTACAATTGGTGCATGATAGCTTAAAGATTTTGCATTGGGTCCCAGATTCTTCCCATTACACCACTGGTTACACATTATATTGATTGATTTATTTAAATGGAACCTTTCAGATTGACCATGGTGCCTGATGACTGACCGTGGTGTCTGATGACTGACCGTGGTGCCTGATGACTGACCGTGGTGTCTGATGACTGACCTCGGTGCCTGATGACTGACCTCGGTGCCTGATGACTGACCTCGGTGCCTGATGACTGACCTCGGTGCCTGATGACTGACCGCGGTGCCTGATGACTGATCATGGTGCTGATCTTCAGTATAGACTGCGCCTATTCATACAGACAGGCATAGCAGGACCTCCCACTGGACTCCTGAGCACAGACAGTGCAGGGATTTAGATGAATAAAATACAAGTTACTGAATCTTTTCCCATAAAACGAGATATAAATTTGCTCATCTTTCTACTTTATAACATGCTGCCTGCAGATCAAACGCGATGTTCAACATGACAGGTTCCCTTAAACTGCGTGAGGACCAAAAGTGACATTGGAAAGAAGAAAATGAAAAATCACCTATATTAATCTGATATGGGAGCAGATGTCATCGCGTTCAGCATGATGGTGATGTGTACAAGCTCTGTACATCATTTTATATTTTTGTTGTTTTCATTTTTCCCTCGAATAGCTGCCTCTTAATGCCAAACCATCTTGTTGAAGACCCTAAGTGCGGTTCTGAGCCGCTGTCATAAGCTGCCTGATTCCTGCCTTCCCCTTTACAGTAAGCGCTCCGCTTTATCACCTACATCTGTACTGTTTCTGAAGGAATTTATCCAATTCCATCTCAGACTCCTCTAATGAATGAGCCGCTGCAGTTTACTGTGAAGGCAAATTGAAAAGTCTTATTACGTGCTCGCTTGTCAATCTCAAGCATTCTTTGACCAGTTTTGCTGGACTCTATAAGGACAGATTTTCGTTCTGCTCTGGCAAGTTTTCACATTTCAGTTAATATTTCATCTCTGAATTCCAGAACATTATTCAGACCTTTTAGTTCAAGAACCTTACATGAAGTTATATACATCTACTGACAGTGGTTGCAGTTCTATTCATATATGTCTTATTCAAAAATGTTGGCTATATACGTAGCCACCATTATATACAGTGAAGCCTCCTTGTCATGACCACCCAAAATTGCACCACCCAAAAGTGGTGTATAGTGGTGGATTGCTCAAAGAACATGGGCATTATGCATAATACATGATGGAGTTGTTTGGTGGTCACAGGAAATCTGGTCTGGGTAAGAGAGTTACGGTATCTCAAAGAGGTGTTCTCTTACCACCATTGTTTGGGTTCCTGATCTCAGTGCTCATACTGGTACCCTAAGTGAAGTTACAGGTGGTCTACTTAGATTCCTTGCACATATCCCTCATAGACAAATATGGCTGAAGGTTCCTTCCATACATATAGGTTCGAAATACTCTGATGGTTCAGTAGGGTGCCACTGTGTATCCTTGAATGGTGGCCCATAGGAAATGGCTCATCTCTTTTATAGTATGGTCATGTCAGGTTCTCCTGTCCTCTGGAAAACTGAATAACCTTGCTTCATTTCCTCATCTCCTAAACTGACAATCCTTATGTTATCTGTCAAATGCCAGCCTCACCTTAAGAAATCAACTTAAGCGCCATAACCTTAGCCTTGCTGAAGGACCATAACCATGGATATCCATAGTCTAGCCCTCAACTATCCATCCCTCTTGGCTAGAATCCTGTTGAAAACTGAACTCATTTTGGTTTATGTCAATTCCAAGTGGCATCTGTCATTATAGAAGAGTGAGATGGTTTACCTCCTTAGAAAGCAATCCTACACGGGGATCCGTAGTGGTCATGTGCAGAACCCAAGACTGGCTGCCATCTCTTTAGAAATGGTGTTTTCTGTGACTAATGTATGTTTTGCTATCGTTTTCCTGGTTGTACTATGATTGTGTAAAGAAAATGCTGCTGTGCTGTGTTCTCCATGCGGATACCTTCTGTGACGGTGCAATGCTGGTTGTGCCTAGGAGTTGTACCAGGGGAGCAGGTCTTTGGGAACGTCCCATGGTATGACCCTGTGCTTTCTGGGACGTGAGACTTGGGTCACACTGGGTTGAATGAGCACTGTATATAAAACACCAGGGATTTCTGGGAGAGTTTGCGTTCAGCTACCGTGACACTGGAGTTAAAGTCCTGGTTTGTGATTGTTGCTAAGAGTGTCACCTGTGGGAATGGGAGGCATGCCTGCTGGCTCGTGTGCCATATCCCAAGGGTTTCTGCCTCTGCTTGGCAACAGCAGTCGAGATTGGTAAAGTCTCGGTTCTAGTTCAGAAGAGAACATCAGATGGTTTCTTTGGCCTGACAACCCAACACTAGACTGGTGGGACTTTGTGAGTGGTCTGTGAGAGGGTTTGGCCACCATGCTGCATGGGACACTCACAACATGTCTACAATGGTGTTGGATATTGTTATAAACCTCCCTCCCTCTTGTAAATGGCCATTTGTTTGACATCCCCTGGTAAGGAATCAATAGCACGGTCCCTTATACCCAATCTCTGAGGAGACCAATACTACATGAGCTGTATTTTATTGCAGTGCCTGGCCCCTAAGTCTGTAAGGTCCTTATACAGCTGTATACACTAAGCCTAGGATATACCTGACTATACCTGGACATAATATGGATAAACAGTGACTTCGCTTTGCCTATGGTTAGGTCCCAGTGTGCTTCCAAAGTGGGGCAGCGAAATGCACTCACATGACAAATGCCTTCGCAAGTTCCATTATGCATTCACGTCTATGGCGGCTTCCGATCCATTCTGTTGCGATGACACAGAGCGGGATAGGACCTGCTCTATAATCCTCATTCCAGTGCAAACTCGGCCCCACATCAGAAGCGCACTCAGTTGTAAGCATGGAGCCTTAGTACTGGGGAGTGAATTTTAACAGGAAATTAGAATCTATCTTACACCCTGTATTTCTGTATTCTCAATTAACTCCCTCCAGAGCAAATATTTAATTACATTATTTATTGAAATTGTGCCCAAAAAAAGCCAATAATAAATACATAAAAAACTTGCTGTCAATATCAAATGTATTAAATATATTATTGGTATTTTTAGTTAACTTTCTGAAACGTAACCAAGAAATCTGCCAGCGCTCATACTGTGTCAGTAACATGGTCATTAGCATAACTTTTCATCTGATTTTATTGACTATAGCAAAGCATTTCTGTTCCCTGTGGCATCGGATTGGCCATGTTCTGTATGGGATTAATAGAGCATAAACCTTATGAAAGTTGGTGTCCATGGAGCGTTGGTATTTTGTTTAACAGAATTGCGTTTTCCGGCTATGAAGATGGGACCTTTGGTTTTTTAAATGGCATTAGCCCAAACGAAACAATTTGTAGAGACGCTTCCAGCTGTGAGAAGAGAATGGCATTTTACTTTAAAGGGAAAAAAAAATAAAGAAAAAAAAATAAAGAAATATTAATCACCCACAATTCATACCTACGAGGCTGGGACATGGGGAATGTGGATATTCGTTTTCTCAGGGTACACCTAGATTTCGAGCTGCACAAATTAATATAATTTTATATTTATAGATATAAAAAATTGTGAAGAGCATGGGTGGAAGGAGAAGGTCATGGTCTAGGGTTGGTTTAGCCAGTGTCCCTTAGGCTGGCATTAAATTGGCCTATGACAATATGGTTTCATGGTACGGTACAATCTATAGTAAATATAATAATATCACCACTGACTTCTGAAATGTACATTAAAGGGGACCTTTCACCACCTCCACCAATTCCGCTGCTTTACATCAGTTTGTAGCCGCTGCTCCACTGATTCCGGCACAGTTAGAATTTTCCTCTTGCTCCGCCATTCCCAAACAATTAGTTCTGTTAATTTTGCACCTGGTATGCAATTTAGTGTCTCTACTGTCAAGTGGGTGGTCTCAGGCAGGAGCAGACATGATTCAGAGCTCTGGCACTGTCTACCTCTGACTGGATAGAGTCAGAAAATTCATAATCCCGCCCCCTTGCCTGCTTTACCCTGAGAAACCTACTTGACTGTAGAGAGCCTAATTAGCATATAAGGCACCAAAACGAACTGCAGAATTACAATTAGCGGAGCACTACCTATTATAGGATGCAAAGAACTGGATTTGGGGAAGGTGGTGAATGGTTCTCTATAGAGATGAGCAAACCGGTTGGCAATAAGCTAGATTCGTTGCGAATGTTCCAAAAAAAAAATTGAACCTGAGATTATTAGGTTTTGCCAATCATGAATCAGTATTGTACACTGGGGTCTCGTCAATCACTGAAGTATAATATCAGAGACCTGAGGAGGGGGCGGTAAAATAACTCACCTTACCTCTCCTCTCCTGGGCTCCCTCATGGCATTCAATGAGTGTCCCCCAGCATCTTCGGTCCTCTTCTGACCTATTCCAGTTTCTTCTTTGATGTCACTGGCCCCACATGACCTCTGAGATCTGTGATTGAATTGTCCCATGTCATGAAGAGACCCCAATGTATAATATTCACCAGTTTCGGTTCAGAAACTGGTGAATATTCACAAAACTAATCTCCCAAGGTTCGCCCATCTCGAGTCTTCTATAAGGAAATCTCTGTATGAACACATTGTATCATCTTATAACCTAGGGCTGTCTACCCAGACCTAAGTATTTCTGCATTAAACGATAGGAAGTTGCTTTATGCTATCTATGTATCTCATACTTCTTAAGAAACTGTTGCACTTCTTGCATTACAATCAATCAAAAAATCAAGAATCTTGCCCTACAGCCTTTGTCTTCTATTCAAATGTGTGAGAAATGGAACGTACAAGGAAAAAAACACAACATTACCGTCTAGTCATTAAAAAGAAAAATCACAAACATGTCTTTCTTTAGTCTCGGAGACGACTTGGTCAAGACACCTAACCTGGGGTTTGTATTAACACGGATGCTATGCTTCTGAGTTACCTGTCGTCACTGAACAGGACTAGGTAGTGGCTGCAAGCTGCTCCGGTTTAGCCAGTCTAGACAGCAGGGCCACGGGGTCTTGTGCTGTGTAAACATGAAGTGTTTGCTCTCACTTTATTTCCCATGACTGCAGCCATTTTAATATAGAGCATATACCAGGCAATTTTTGCTAACACTTGTAGAAGAAGGAAACGTTTCATCAAAATGAAATGTCTAGATACATCCTACGACTTGGTGTCTTATTGGCAGGATAATCGCTCGCTATAATAAAGAGGGGTTTTTAGCTGCTGATTTAGGCACAGATAGGGATTTTATTATAAATGTATCACATTTCCTGTTACATAAGTGAATATAATACACATTCTATAGAGAGGCTAGAAAAGGTTAGAGAACCCTTTGGAATGTTGGGGTTCACTTACTTTTTCACTATAGACTGTAGATGTTTATTTAAAGGGAATATGTTAACAAAAATGGCATATTGATAAAGCTTGTTGTATATTTTATAATGTTATTTTTAAAGGGAATCTGTCAGGGCAATTTGGGACACTAAAATACCCACAGGCCCTTATGGACTGGGGGTTTAGTGTCCCAAATCACCCTGTTATAATCAAATCCGTGGCCTCATTAAAAATAAAAAAGCTTTATACTCCCTGCACTGGCACAGTTCTTCAGTGTGGCCAGTGGAGTACACCCCAGCTTCACTGTGCATGTCCCGTACCTCCAGCACTTGCATTGTATATCTGCGGCTTCACTGAAGAACAGCGCAGGTGCCGGGAAAACCAGAGATAAGTCCGATGAGACTCATCGGACTCATCTCTAGGTGAGTATAAAGCTTTTTTATTTTTAATGTGGCCGCAGATTGCTATATAACAGGGAGATTTGGGACACTACAGTAAACCCCAGGTCTATAAGGACCTGTTGGTGGCTTAGTGTCCAAAATCAACCTAACAGGTTCCCTTTAATTTTCCATGTCACTTTCTATATTTTGAAAAAGTACATTACCTGCAATTTTCATTCTGGCCAGTAAGCCTAATAATAGACAGACAATTTCCAATTTTGTAGGGGTTTTCTTTTCAGCAGTTTATATCACAAAGACGATAGATGGGATTACAATATAATTTAACACCTCTACAGAAACACCACACTGAACCATCCTTGCATTAAATACTGATAATAGATGATGTCACGGCTTATCTATTCCCCCTCCCTGCACCGAGTATGCCTAGAAAGATCTCCCCTAGACCTCAATGATAAGGCGCCAGACTATTGCTGCCTAGGGCCGTGATGTACAATCAGATAATAAAAACAGATGTTACACTATCTGGTTTTAATAAATAAAAATGGCTACGCATTTCATATAATGCGCTCGGTGAAGACCTGAATGGTGCTTGTGCTGTTAGTTTAGTCAGATTGTATTTGTCTATAATTGTAAATTAGATCATATCGCAATAATCAATATGGAAATCCAGGTAATTCCAAAGGGTTCACTTACTTTTTCTTACAACTATACACTGACCTCTCCCAAAAATTATATATGCATTGCAATTATTAAGATGCAAAGCTGCCTTGTTCTTACCTGGCTGGGATCCAGCATTGCTCTGGCTGCCACCTATAGCTTTATACTAGGAGGACGTGTTGAGCCACGATACTTGTTGGAGCACGTGTGGTACACACCACCTGCCTGGTACATCAATATACATCTAAGACGTTGTTCACACTAGTATCTGTCTATAAACAAGCCATGAAAGCTAGATAAATATGCTTTCAAACAGACCTCATTGAATCCTGAAGGGTCCTATTGACTTTAGTGGGGTCCATATGGGATGCAGAATTGATGACACCAACAACAGAGCTGCAGACTATGCTATTCTTGCCATTAAAAATACCAGAAATCACAACACAAATCTAAATGGTTCTTATATGAATAATCTAGGGCCATAAAAAGTCCAGGCTCTACCTCTTAGTTGTTGAATAGGATATAAGTCTGCCTTACTATATGGCTAACACAACCCATCTATACTGGACTAAACAAGCCAAAGCCAGTGTATTTTGATGCCAATTGCCAAGTATTTTATAGTCTTACAGTTTTACCTACGATCATCAAAATTTTTTATTAGCCATAGCTCCCAACCATTCCAGATCCAGCAGAACTGTCCCTGATTTCGGGTACTGTCCCATTGTCTTGGGAGGACTGGGAGTGTCCGGCTGCTAAACACTCAACCCAACCCATTTTGTTCACCCTTTTCCTGTGCTGCACAGCAGTGACCATGTTTCCTGGTTGTCTATCCTTTATCCTACCTATAGGGGCAGTTCTGGTGTGTCTTGGTAGGATGTGTCTGACCATTGGCTTCTAATATGAGGCTGTCTTACTAGTAGGGATGGGAGAGTCAGTTTGTAGTGAGCCACATTTATTATGAATTTTCGCAAAAATTTCAGGTTTGGCCAAACCGGAAATTTTTGTGATTTGCCACTCACAAATCACTGTTGTACTCTGGAGTTTCTTCACAGTCTTACTCACCTCTAGGGGACTTTGTCCAAGGAGTTCCACTTCCCCCCCATTGGATGTTTTTACCCATCTAGTGAGACACTGTGTTTACTTTACTATAAGATGCTATGGATGATGTAAGTCATTGGATACCTATTTAAAATCATATGTCAGAACCTTCTGTAAGAGGTAGACTTTATATTGGGAACCTATACCTCCAATGGCCAGCACAGTGGGAGTTAATCCTCCCACTATGATATCACAAATCCTACTTGAGCAGCAAGAGCTGAAAGCCCGCCCCCAGTGCACCAACTGCCTCATTTGCATAAAACATCAAAGTTGCTTTTCTCCATATCTATAAGTGTGACATATATGTTTAACACTGTACTGTGTTCTATAATGTAGACGTTGAATATGCTTGGGGGAGGTGGTAGATTCCCTTTACGCAGGTTATAAGCGTTGCATTATGTGCATATTAATGTAATGCTTTAATTTCTACCTTTCAGTTTTTAGTACTCCTAGGCACAGGCTTATTAGTAAAGGCGCCACCAATGGTGTACATGAAGAGAAGACCAAGTATAAAATGACCTCTAGTCCTCTCTTTAGTTCAGGATGCCTTGTTTTAGTGATACCCAAGCCAATAGCAGTTAAAGATGTCAATGGTGCGGCCTCCGGGCACTTCTTAGCATAAACTTTTAGAAACCACTTCATTAGTGTAGCACGGCCTTTCACTCTGAACCTTGTCTTTAGGGGAGATATTCATCTTCACCGAATCAGTCGTAGCATTGCTTTATTGAGCACAAAGAAGCCTCTGACGCTCTTACACATCAGTTAGTTTTGGGCTAAAAAATACACTAATGGATTGCACAGAACGCACAAACATATACATATCCTTTACATGCAACAGCCGACTATTGGGGGGATCAGTACTGGAGCTAACTTTCAATTTCCCAGCTGTCTTGTGAAGGTATCGGGCAGAATTCACATCTAGAAATCCCTATTTCTTACCCTTGGACTTCCTATATAAAAGCCTAGCCCCAGCACTTCCTCCGTATGTGGCATCCCAGTGGAGCACTCGGAAGAGGAACTGGTTAATTTTATTGTAAATGTGCACTTGTTTATTTCCACTTTGAGACAATTTGCATGTTACATAGATATATTGCTTTAAGTGGGACAAACCATTTGGCTGAGCTAAGTCAGTTCACACGTCAATTCATTGCCATGAGATGAGCCATAGTCCTATAGACTTTGTGTGCAAAAACAACTGAGGATAATTTTGGATGGACTTTATAGCTACAATTCAACGTATGAGCCACGTTGGACACCATTTTGAGACCTGCACACTTTTGAGGAGAAGACTGTCTCAGTACTGACTGACCCCAGGCTTTATCATCACTCAGCCTCAGCTTCACCTTTGTGGTGTTCCTAAAAACTGTGCCTGTTGCTGTTTGTTACTTGCCTTTTCTTTGAGTGAACTATGAGGTATCGTTCAACACTGTCCTCTGAGTCTTCTAGCCTGCATTCACCATCAAGGGCACTCCAACCACCATCAGGCTCAGGAAGGCTTACTACAAAGAAGAGTCCTGGGGGATGCAACTACCACCATTTTCCACACCAGGTCTCCCCCTTAATGCAGCTGCCCTGAGGAGTGCTGGAGGGTTGGTGGAGGTGACCACAGCCAGTGTGAGCCCACCCGTGACCAACTAGTACTCGCAACCTAAACGGCTTTCCTCTACTAGGTTGCTACACTTGCAGCATCTCTCACTGTTGTATTACTGTTTCTCTATTACTGCTATAGTAACAACTGTTACACTGGTTCACTGATGGAACTCACTTGTAGAAATGCCACCATGATAGCCCGCACACACGTTGGACCTTATGTTTGGGTCTCTATTTATTCTGTAAGTTATTTATCACAGTCTATAAAGTAAGAGCAGAGTAAGCCATCGATAGAACAAAGCTCACTAACTGTTGCACTTAGAAGGATACTATAGACAAAATGGTTTCACTGCTCTTCTTGGGCCTCAATGTAGAATCTGTAATGGGGCCCCGATCTACTTTTGACTCCTCTTGTGCACCCACTACAGCCTTTTAGTCTATGTTCACACAGTGTCTTCCTTCTTTTTCAATCAACACCAGTCCTCAAGGCTGCTGCTGTACTGCCCCTCAGAGATCTTCCAATATAGTCCTCCATACACCGCAAGTAAATGTAGCTCCACATAGTGAAAAAACATACAGCCAAAGAGATATAAAAGCCGGTTTATCATAGTCACAAGTTACACTTTAATAACCAGCTTATCATTTTAAGACCACGCTGTGCTACCGGCTGACCCTGGGTTTCATCCTTCTAGCTTCCTTCGGGTGAAGCCGGAAGGGCAAAACCTAAGGTCAGCCATAGCGCAGCGTGGATTGAAAATGAGCTGGTTATTAAAGTGTAACTTGTGACTATAATAAACTCTCTATTTATTCTACTGGAGGGCACAACATCGAAGAAAACTGACAGAAAATGTTACTTTTAGTGTAAACTATCTGCAAAAATAAGCTTGGAACATCATATATAGAGAGGGGCAAATTTGTTCGTATTGAGTCGAGTTCGACCCAATTATTCCAAATTGTTTGGGTTTTTTTTTTTTTTTTAATGAAACTGAACAAATGGAGATTCAGCTCACTGCTTCAGACCCCAGAGTATAATAGGTGGAGGCCTAGGGGAGGTGAAAAAAATGTAAAAAAAAATTCATACTCACCTTTTACCTCTTTTGGGCCTCCAGCGTTCTCCCTGGCAACATTCAGCACTCTTCTGTCATGTCATCGGCCCGGGCTCAACGCTGCGTCTGGCACTCTCTCTTCGCCTCCTTGGTGACGTCATGTACCCAGGATCACCGCTCAGTCCTGTGATTGACATGTCATGATGCTTGGCGTGCCCGTGTGACCACTGGTGTCCCAATCACAGGTGACCTCCAGGCTGATGATGTCACAGAAGAGCACATTGTCAGGTAAAGGTCTGAGATGAGTATCAACACCTAGAGTGGAGTTTGGCTTGACCAGGAAGCAGGGGCATAACTAAAGGCTCACTGGCCCTAGTGCAAAAGCTGATCTTGAGCCCACCTGTGCAACGTCTCACACTCCATCCCACCTGTACATTTTTGCAGCATTTACATTTCAGTTTCCTTCTCTATGGGGTCTCAGACCACCATGAAGACTTATGTACAACATGTCTGTGCACACAAAATTCCCATCATTCCCATTCCTTGAGTGCCCCCCATATAGTAATTATGCCTCTTTTTGTGCCTTGTCAATGCCTCCCCCACAGAATCCCTCCTTGACTATATACTGCTGTCCAACTACTATTTTTGCCTTGAAGTACTTACATTTCTCCTTTCTGACACTGGAAGGCTTAATATCATAAATCTCACTTTGTTGCACCAGATGGCAGGGGTAATAACGTTACGATGGACAGATTGCCAGCCATCAATGGACATTGGAGGAGATAAAAGTTTAACCAGTGCTAGTATGGTGAAGGTGACTGTTGGGCCCCCTAGACTTCTGGGCTCACTCTCAGGTGCAACCACTGTGACTCCTATAGTTATGCAGCTCCAGGAAGAAAACCCTTTGCCTAAAGGTATATTCACATCACCTTAGGTCCTTCTGCTGAACGTAGGGCCAAAATTTGCTGTGAGCAGAGATTAACTGGAAAATAATGGATCGGTGCTGGAATGTACTGGAACAAGAGTTGTCTTGGTTTCCTTGGTGCAAAATTTTCAACTCGCCAAGGGGTACACTTACTGTTGCAGGTGTCATCTTAGCGCCTCTGTCTCTCTGATAACTCCGGCCTCTTTCTGCATCCCCTTCCAAGTCCAGCCTCACATTCTCCACTCTGTCCTCCAGATCCGGACAACAGGGGTCCAGACAGTTGGCATCCCCTTGTCCGGATTTCCACCAGTTGAGTGCCCCAATGTGATATATAAATACTAGTAAAGTAGATAAGCTCTGACTGTTTTATTTCTATGTATTTCAGAAGCAGGACTCGACATTTCGTAGACTAAGTGCCCTGACAACAATACCCAATGATATGACGCTCAGTTCTCTATTGGTCAGCATGAGGATTCAAGTCACATAGGAAAAATGAGTGTTAACTTCATTCAGTGGAAGACTGAAAGTTCTAAATATTTTATTGCAAACTTCATAAAAAATTAACCAATTAAAAGTATTTTCCTCCCTTTCCTTTTGTGTAATTAAGCATCAGAATAACAAGGGGCCAACAGGGAGCCAGCATTCTCTAGGAAAACCGGCTTCCTAATTTTGATTCTACGATACTGAACTTAGGGATAAACTGTAGATACAGATGAGAAGATATAACTGTGAAATGTCAACATGTAGATACTGCCATAAAGATATAGTCAAAAGCGATTCTAGCCCATAATATACAGCTCCGCGGATAAGTTTTAGGCAAATGAGGAAAAAAAGCTGCAAAGTAAGAATGCTTTAAGAAAAAGAAGGGTTAATAGATTATTTTTGGCAATTAACAAAATTAAGTCAAAAAAGAAAAGAGAAATCGAAATCCCATCAATATTTGGTGTGACCATTTGGTGAAATTAGGATAACAGGTAAAGGGCCAGGCGGCCGGAGAGAAGAGAAAGTGTGTGAAAGAATGCTGCTCTCTTCTCCAGCCGCCTGGCCCTTTACCAGGTATCCTAATATCACCAGCTTGTTCCAAGACACTTGGTCCATCTACAGCCAAATGAAGGGTTAACGCCCAAAATGTTGTGAAGACCCTGAGTGCATGATGTCACAGAAAACACAGCTTAGATTGGCCAATTAGGCATAACACATTATCAGTTTTGCCACAGGTGTTCCTTTAAGGATTGAAACAGACAGACACTGAACATCTGTCAGTATTCTCTATCCAGCTGCTGCACCTTTAACGTTACCATGCCAACCTGGGAAGCTTTTGCAGTTTCAGAGGCTTCCTGGTTTGGTCCAGTTAGCAGCAGAGGAGGCCTATATAAGACCCCGCCCTCCTGACACAAGCTCCGACTAATTTAGTTTGCTTCCTAGTTTGGCTCTCCATTTTGTCTGTGTATACCTGTTTGCTTACTGACCTCTGGCTTACTCCCTGAATTCCCTATTTTCACCCTGATTCTGCTTTGACATTCCCGATTGGACTTGTGACCCTTGGCTTGTTTCCCGGATTTTGCTTTCGTCTCCTGTTTCTGCTTATTACGTCCTCTCTTTTTTTTTTGACCCTGCTGGTACGACTTCTCTTGTCTCCACGCCACTCTGTAAGTTTTAATGGACTTTGTTTTGGTTTCTACAGCAGTGCATTTATTATTGGTACATTTATCTGTTTGATGACAATTCAGATGCCCAGATTCAGCGCAAGTCCAACTCTCCTCGCGGTGAGCTCTGGTGTAGGGGTCTGGGGATCGGTCTTGGTGTGCTTGTTTTAGATAGCTGTCTCTACTGTTCACGGTTATCAGCCAATCTCCTGTTATTGCTTTTATTGTGGCGTTGCATCTACAGTCTAGCCATAACAACATGAACAAGAAGAATTGTGAACAATTAAAACAAAGCCTTTCACTTTTCTAATGGAATACAGAAAGCAGTATCTAGTCATTGTTAAGTGAATAATTGGCTGATTACAGAAAAGACTATTAGTCTTGATTTCTTTTACTGTTTGTAGTCTGTGAGCAGGACGGAGGAGGCTACTCGAAAAGCAGAGTCATCTGCAATACATAAATTAAGTTTATTTTACGGAGAAAAGAAATGGATTTACAGCTAAAAACAGTCTTGTGAGCCTAATGAGTATTTCATGAAAGAATCTTCAACTTACCCTGAACGACTTCAACCAACGTCTGTAAAGTGAGACGTTTAGGCAGCGACTTATAATCTTAGACAACGATGAAAAAGAAAAGTTAAGAAAACTTAAGACTGTGTTTATGAAGTCCTTGGAAGTTCTTTCTAGCACATCTTTTCACATCTTTAATGGACAGTAAAGATTAGTAGGCATAGCTCATTATCTCTTATCAAGCAAACAGTACAGAAGTGAGCGCAGAGGGAAATGTGTCTCCAAGAAAGAAAGGAACAATAGATTTCATATTTTACCTAGAATTTTATTAATTTAGTGCATTGTTTAAAACACTCTAGAATTAATATGTAGGTCGGATGTGTACCGCCAATTACTTTAGAGATCTGCCGGAGCGGTGTTAGGCCACATTTATAGACTTGTCGTGAAGAGAATTTTAAACAATCACTTTTTCTTTAAAGAGTCTCTCAAAAACAATGACGGTGGAAAAAAATGGGCAACAGCTGTTTTGCATCCATGGGGTATCCACTTTCAAGGATCCCTCGTGGACTTGAGTCTATGAGGAATCCGTACAAAACGCCAGAAATAGGACATATCCTATTTTTTCATGGTTCATTAAAAACCTGTGAATGGCCCCATAGACTTACATCGATATGAAAATGGCCGTTAAAAAACACCGCCCCCAAAGCAAAAGAAGATCTGAGAGCATCCAAACCATGGCACCTCTAAAGATCAGCTCTAAGCAGTGAGGGAACCTGACAGCAAGTGCTCAGTTTCTCTACAGCACCTCCACAGGGGAAGTAATGAATTACAGAATTTCCATGTAAATCAAAGGGCTATCTGTAGAATTCCAAAAATCCCAGTTCTCTAGAGAAAGAGAGAAATTGTTTGCTAATCGAAACATTACTTTCCCTAGATGGTACCAACCTATTCCACAGTGTCGTCTTCACTCACTGTCCCCAATGGGGCTCACAATTGAAAAGTCCAGCATGTTTTTTGGAGAGTTGAAGTAAACAGAAGTGCCTGAAAGCCTCCTTAAACACAGGGAGAAGATACAAACACTGTAGAGATGTCCTTGGTCAGATTCGGAGATGTAGAAAAGACTCTACCACAATGGAAAACACCAGTATTATAAGTGGCATATAGTAGTTGGGGATCCTTAGACAAATTTAGCATTTGGACCCAGATACACCTTTGGAACCTCAGGGCCATAGTACGGCTAGTCAACAGTGCGATCCACTCAGCCCCTGCTCCTTGCATTGATGCCCCTTGGAAGGTCTTTGAACATCAAAATTTTGGTGATGTCAATGGGAGCCGCAGCCATATTGTACATGTTGTAATGCAATACTCTTTCCCATTTGGCTTGTTATACAGATTCTCTAGTAAAAGAGAGGTCTGAACCTACTGTATTAGAAGATAGGGAATTCAGAACTAGAAAGTGAATACCATATCATGACCTTCCTTTATTTGGATGATCTTATAAGGTCCTGCTGTTTTTCTTGTAGTGTAATGAACTGTTTTCTGTTTCTTGGCTGTTCAATATAGTACAATGTGGGACACTTGTAGACTTAAGGAAGTAGAGTATTCACTGCAATGGAAGGTGAGAACAACACGTAGCTCAGATTCTATGTAAGTCCATACTCTGAATTCCAAGGTCCTCAAGTTTAATCCTGCCATTGTTATATACTCATAGACAACAAGTATTGAACAAATCCATGTGTCTTCCTTCCTGCTAAGATTCCGGACTACATCCTTCCCAGCAGTATATATCCATCTGTTTCCTGTGTAAGGTCCTTAGAGGGTATCAGTAAAAAATGTGAAAATAAGGTGAAGCAAAAAACAAAGTATGAATAAGAAATACAATGGACCCTTGGGCCCCACCCAGTGTAATAATGGGATATGTTTTAAGGATTGGAATGTTAGATTTTCTTTTTTTTTTCTTTTATTACGGTCTATCTATCACCCCTAATGCCTGAACCATGCTTTGAAGACCATGGTGTGGCCACCCACGAGGATCTGTTTCCTGGTGACCTAATCTAGTATTTCTAAACTGCATTCTTCAAGTACATACAAAAGATACCGCAGAGAGTGAAATTGCTGTTGCAGTTATAGATGCATTGACACTTAAGAAGGTACCTTTACAGGATTAAAGGATACAAGTAATGCAGGGTCTTAAAGAAGACCTTTCACCACCTCTCACCAAGTTCTTATCATCCGTTAATATTCCAGCGAACCATATTACATTGGTAGACAGTAAAAAGTTGAATATTTTTGGAAATATAAAAAAATTTTGCAGAGTTTTTAAGATTTTCTCTGTCCATCTTAGTGGTGACCGGTCTTTGTTTTGATATGCAGGAACTTCCTGTGGTCTGGGATTTGTCAGTAACCCAGCCATGATTATTGTGGCCTGGTTATTGGCCAGGGACATAACATACCTGAGAGAGTCAGACAAGTCCCAGATCATAGAAAATGAATGAATTCATGGTCGTACCCATTGGCAACCGATCAAGACAATAGACTGTCGCCACTAAGGTGGTCAGAGAAAATCTTTAAACTCTTAATCTTTTAAAAATAAAATTTAGAATTATTTATATCCGCAGAACTTTTCATTCTCAAAAGATTTAATATGATTATGTTTGTGGAAAGCCCCTTTAAGGGCAAGAGTCGAAAAACACTCATCCACTTCATCCATTGGTTACAATCTACAACACGTAGAAGGTACCAACAGAAGTAGAACACCAAGCTCCTGTAACAGAGCCCCATGGGTTATTTGTAGCAAGAATTACATCTGTGGGTTACAAAGATTTGCGGTTGACGTAAAATTGCACTGTGGGTCGTAGAGAATAAAAAATTCTAAAGGGTTAAGAAAAATATTTTTATTTTTGGATTTTGAAGTTGGAGAAGACGCTTGAGGTGAAAGCGGAAGCAAACCAAGTGGTGGACCTTGACCAAACCAACCAAACCTTCCATGAGAAGCCTCATGGATTGAGAGAGCAATAGATACACTGACAAAGATCATAAGCGTGTCATATAATGGAGTGAAGGACATCTGTTCCCCCAATTTCACAGATAATAAAAATAAGTAAAATAACTCCCCCCCCCCCCCCCACACACGATTTCATGAAATCAGGTTTTATATGAACCCAAGCACGGCATCCAGGCCTCATCTCTTCTTCTTATTTATTGTCTTTTATATATGTGCCGTAGCCCAGTATTATTGTCATATGCCGCATTGTTTGCACAGAATATATTCAGTAGTATTGGTCCTTGTCTCTTGAGGAGTCTACAATATAATTCCCTACTTCAGGCAAGCGCACAAAGGCCAAGACCTACGTATTTCATAGGAAGCCAATTGACCTAGACACTTAAATATAATATATAATGCCTTAGAGCAACACAGTAGAATATTATTGAATCGTCGGAGGTAGAGATGTTGTATACAATATATATCTATATATTATTTTCTTTTCACTTATTTCTTATGAAACATGACAAAAAAAATAAAAAGAGGAGCGCAGAGTTATTGTTTCCCCTACAACCTGCCAGTGCTTTTTATTATATCTGTGTATCCCAACATCATATGACAACAGGTATTATTATACACATTCCGGCCGACATTGGCCAGTCTTTCCTCTGTAGGTCCCACATCAAAAACTGTAGTGTATAAATATCGGCTTTGCTTATATAAAATGGAATCTGAAGGAATCTTTAACTTACACTTTGTGACTACAATGTATTCTTTCCAGGTAAAGTGTCAATAAATAAGATTCGTATTGATTATTGTAGGGTTATAGGTTGGACTTGATGGACCAGTGTCTTCATCCAACCTCATCTACTATGTAACTACTGTATGTAACTATACGAGGACTTTAGAAATCACATAAATTCCAGGGCAGTTTTCATCCCAAGACCTGGATGCCATAGCTCTCCTAAACCCTATATAGATGTGCATAAAATCCTTTAATGAGTTGGGGGTTTTTTTTGGGGGGAGGCTTTATAATTGACGGCCAATCCATAGCGTAAGCCATCAAACCAGAATTGTTGGAATCGGACTCCTGGGAGCTGGGACCCTCAATATTCAGCCGAAAAGACTGTGGCGTTCAGGGACCTCTAGAGCATTGTCCACGGCATAGGAGCGGTATTTGGTACTGAAGCTTACAGAGGCCAATTCAATCAGATGATCGACGGGGTGTTGGAAGATGGAGCCCCAATGATCTGATCCATTTGCTATAAATTTCCAAAAAGACAAAAACTTTTAGGGTTTTTTCCCCACTGAAGGAAGGGATGGTATATTTCAAGAATATTCCAAGACTTGCTATTATGTGGGGTTCACACTGATGGGACCATCATCAGCTTCCATATAAGGGAGTCGTGGCCCTCAATAAAGGGGTTTTCCCATTAGCAAAACCCACATATAAAATTGTAGACAATTAAAAGTTAACATTTTTGCTAGATAATAGTTCAACCGAGTGTCGATCCCGCTACGAAATTGTTCCCCCCTCGGTATGCCCTCTCGGTCATGTACATGTAGCCTAAAACATGAAGGCTCCCTAAAGGAATAATATCCATTGTTAACTCTTAGTTTTGTCATCCAGGCTGCAGTGAATGACACTCTGCTGTGTCTTTGCAGACCTATAGTATAATATATAATTGCACTTCATTACTTTCTGTACCCTAAGTGCTGTAGTCTGTGAAACTGCGTGGTTTATCCTGATTCTTACTAAAGCCGTGGGGATGATTCATAAAGATCTATTAGTAGAAGTCTGTAATTTGTAGTGACTTGAATACTGAATGCATAACCTTCCCCTAATGGAATGATTAATCACCTCCGCCATCACTTATATTTATGGAGCATGATAAAATACATGTGTACATGTAGGTGGTCGGAGACCTGTATAAACCGCCAGGAGCAATGCAACGCTTTACAGAACAGAGATCAAAAGGCAACCTGCTAAAAATATAGAGAATACTAATAATTACACACTTATTATACACCTATTCATGATGTCATTACCAGATGTTCAAGGCTCCTACTGTATATACTGTCACTACCCATATAGTATCAGGTTTATAATATATAACCCATAAATATGGGATTAACTGTGGGAGGGGGCCCTAGAAATAAAGGGGTTCCTCTAAGAAGACCATTGCTCTAAATGTGTTATTATTGTGCAGGGGGCCATCAGTACATTTTGCTAGATGTACTGGAGAAGACCCTGTCCTCTTACGATACATGTATGGTGGCAGGTCTGTGAGAGAGCTGCTGATGGATTCATATAGCGATCCACCACTGGATCCACCAATTAAAGGGAATCGTCACCAGAACCCGACATGTCAACCTATTCACCTAAATCTAATGCTCTTTTCCCCTTCTAAATTGGCGCCTTTTCCGAGATATCACAATTTTTGTGCACAAGAGCTCTTTGGAGTAAGGGCATTGCATAGTGAACATGTATACCTCCCAGCCATATACTGTGGGGGGCAACTGGAGGAGGACTATATTTTGTGGGGGCAATTGGAGGGAAGCTGTATACTGTGGGGACAACTGGAAGGGAGCTGTATACTGTGGGGACAACTGGAGGGGGGGCTGTATACTGTGGGGACAACTGGAGGGGGGCTGTATACTGTGGGGACAACTGGAAGGGAGCTGTATACTGTGGGGACAACTGAAGGGGGGCTGTATACTGTGGGGACAACTGGAGGGGGGCAACAATCAGGACCCTAGCTGATCAGCTGTTTGAAGAGACTGCAGCCCTCGCACATCACTGGCAGCAGAGATCGGCACTCCTCTCTACTGCCTGAAGAATTCAGTAATGTGACTTCCAAAGATGGGTGCCAATTTCTGCTCCCGGAGTCGTATTATCTTCACAAGGGAGATGATTGAGGTACCAGATCTTTCCCTGACCAATGTTATAATGCTGCAGGGCTTCAGCCATCTCCAGCCGGCCCTAGACCTCTCCATCCCTACAACAAATTCTAGATAGTGGTGGTTATGGGTGCTACAGCAGTGTCTCATAGACTTGGAAGGGCCTTCGCAGCAGAGATCGGCACTCATCTGCTGCCTGGAGAGTTCAGGACAGTGACTGACACAGGCAGCAGAGATGAGTGCCGATGTTTGCTGGCAGAGGGGAATTATTTTTAGGAGGAAGTCAGCGATTAGGGTATCAGGCTTTCCTCGACCACTGTCATGATACGGCAGGACCTTGGTCATCTCCAGCTGGTTCCCTACATCTTCAGGTCCGGTTGGTTGATCATTACGACCCTGGTTCATTGCCATCTGACAATTTAACCCATAATAAACTGTCACAAAAAGTATAAATGATGGCGAGATAGGTCATTACTCCAAACAGCACTTTATCTCCAGGGATGTGCTGCTTCTTGACCACTACCATTTGTGAGAGAAATGGTGAAATAATGTCTCTGCCAATAGTTCTGGCTTTAGGACATATTCTAGTTAGCACTGCTCAATGAGACTGATCTCTGCGTCCCGCAGCTTCTTAATTTCATCTCTCAAGCTTAATAGCTTTCTATTGGATCATCACATTAAAAGCAGATTATAGGGGAAATCTAAACAATAATCTATACTTTGCATGCTGAGTATATACAAGTGCAGTTATGTCTGATGAATATTCTGGAACTTGACAGCGCTCAGACAGTCTCCATGACATGCTATGATAAGTCTGAGCTGCGTCACGCTGCTGTCTTGTAACCCGTAGGCACCAAATTACTTCTACATTTCTCTTATATATATATATTATACATAGAGTACAGTCATGGCCAAAAGTTTTGAGAATGACACAAATATTCTATTTTCACATGATCTGCTGCCCTCTGGTTTTTATGTGTGTTTGTCAGATGTTTTTATCACATACAGAAATAGAATTGCATTCATATTATGAGTAACAGAAGCTTATATTGACAGTTAGAATGAGTTAATGCAGCAAGTCAATATTTGCAGTGTTGACCCTTCTTCTTCAGGACCTCTGCAATTCTCCCTGGCATGCTCTCAATCAACTTCTGGACCAAATCCTGACTGATAGCAGTCCATTCTTGCAGAATCAATGCTTTCATTTTGTCTGAATTTGTTGGTTTTTGTTTGTCCACCCGTCTCTTGATGATTGACCACAAGTTCTCAATGGGATTAAGATCTGGGGAGTTTCCAGGCCATGGACCCAAAATCTCTATGTTTTGTTCCCTGAGCCATTTAGTTCTCACCTTTGCTTTATGGCAAGGTGCTCCATCATGCTGGAAAAGGCATTGTTGAGCGCCAAACTGCTCTTGGACGGTTGGGAGAAGTTGCTCTTGGAGGACATTCTGGTACCATTCTTTATTCATGGCTGTGTTTTTAGGCAAGACTGTGAGAGAGCCGATTCCCTTGGCTGAGAAGCAACCCCACACATGAATGGTTTCAGGATGCTTTACAGTTGGCATGAGACAAGACTGGTGGTAGCGCTCACCTCTTCTTCTCCGAATAAGCTGTTTTCCAGATGTTCCAAACAATCGAAAAGGGGATTCATCAGAGAAAATGACTTTACCCCAGTCCTCAGCAGTCCACTCCCTGTACCTTTTGCAGAATATCAGTCTGTCCCTGATGTTTTTTCTGGAGAGAAGTGGCTTCTTTGCTGCCCTCCTTGAGACCAGGCCTTGCTCCAAGAGTCTCCGCCTCACAGTGCGTGCAGATGCACTCACACCTGCCTGCTGCCATTCCTCAGCAAGCTCTGCACTGCTGGTAGCCCGATCCCGCAGCTGAAACACTTTTAAGAGACGGTCCTGCCGCTTGCTGGTCTTTCTTGGGCGCCCTGGAGCCTTTTTGGCACCAATGGAACCTCTCTCCTTGAAGTTCTTGATGATGCGATAGATTGTTGACTGAGGTGCAATCTTTCTAGCTGCAATACTCTTCCCAGTTAGGCCATTTTTGTGCAGTGCAATGATGACTGCACGTGTTTCTTTAGAGATAACCATGGTTAACAGAAGAGAAACAATGATGGCAAGCACCAGCCTCCTTTTAAAGTGTCCAGTGGTGTCATTCTTACTTAATCATGACAGATTGATCTCCAGCCCTGTCCTCATCAACACCCACACCTGTGTTAATGGAGCAATCACTGAAACGATGTTAGGTGGTCCTTTTAAGGCAGGGCTGCAATGATGTTGAAATGTGTTTTGGGGGATAAAGTTCATTTTCTAGGCAAATATTGACTTTGCAAGTAATTGCTGTTAAGCTGATCACTCTTTATAACATTCTGGAGTATATGCAAATTGCCATTAGAAAAACTGAAGCAGTAGACTTTGTAAAAATTTATATTTGTATCATTCTCAAAACTTTTGGCCATGACTGTATATACTAGAGATGGGCCATCTGACTCGTACCGAGCTGGGCTCAACCCAAATATTCCAAACTGTTTGTTTGCTTTACAAAACTGAACAAATGGAGATGCGTCTCGGGTAAACTACTATCGCTGCCGCATTATACTTTGCAGCATCCTGGGTATCGCAATCCAAATATCGACTCCATTCACTTGCATTAGTGAAGAAGTCACAAGACACGAGTTGATGCCAAAGTTGCTGTGTAGCCCTAGCCTAGCTTTCAGCTGCAACACTGTCTCTTAAAGGGTGAGAATGAAGTGAGAACTTTCCATTGTTGCACATTTATCCTGACCACAGCCAGGTTGAATGTGGGAATGACTGGTGGTGGACATCGCTCCCATTTACTTCAATGTAACTACTGGAGATAGCTGAGTGCTGTACCTTGTCTCTCTGCAGTGCTCCCATTGAAATAATTGGAAGCGCCATCCACCACCAGTCATGCCTTCAGTCAACCTGGTTGCGTTCAGGCTAAACGTGGAGGCAAATATTCCTTCCATGCTTACTTCATGAGATAACCCCTTTAAGTGACTTATTGAAATTGCAAAATAATAGTGCCCCACATGTGTCCACCTCCACATACACAGTGCTCTAATATTCCCCCCTACATAAGTAATAGTTCCTAATAGTCCCCCACTGGTAACACCTCCCTGATAGTGGAGAAGATGGGACAAGAGAAGGGAAGTGAAGTACTGCCGGCTACTGCATCAATGCTGTATAGGAAGAAAAGGTAAGGGTGCCATTCACTATAGCAGGACACAATAGTGTTCTGAAGGGGCCTGTAAGGCCCCCTGGTTTAGGGGTCCAGTTGCAAGTGCAGCTTCTGTGACCCCTATAGCCATCCAACTGATTAGTGGACAATGGATCCTATGGTGGGGAGAGCTACGAACCATACTTCACCACGGAGAGATGATATTGATTTGGAGCATATAGCAGCTCCATATAGCCGGCCAAAGATGGAACGAACTGACGTCACATGACATGCCTTGTGTGTGCCCAGTTCAGTTGCACCATTTGCCCTATCATTAAAGTGGCCTTCCATTGACTCCAGTTTTGCAGCTGTACAGAACAGAGGTGGCCGCGCACATGTAAATCTGTTCATTGACTTTTATGGGAATTCTAAAAAAGTGAATGGAGAGATGTACGCATGTGCAGCTGTGAAGTGGGAGTCATCGGACTATCAGATATTTATGGGATATGCTGTGGATGTGCTGCAAATATCAAGATAGGATATTAATATTGGAGACTGTAACAATGCTAAACCCAAGGGGAAGCCAGTTATGGGGCACAGTCTTTAGCACTATTCCACACTCCATTGGGTGAACAGAGCCTTATGGATATATGTGACTTACTGTAAGCATTGGGTGATTTCCTTATGCCTATGGATATTTCCCAGAACTTCCAGGAAGCTCACAAAAAGAGCTGTGACCTCAAAAAATTGTGAAAATCTTCTGGGGCTGGGGTAATGCTTCCACATTTACAGGGCTCCCTGGCATTTTACCTATGGCATGGCTACCTTATGTGCCAATTACATCATGAAAAAAGGGCATGGCCAGAACATTGGACTTCCCATGTCCCAAAAAAGGGGCATGATAAAACAAGGGGTGTGTCCTTGTCCAAAAACTTTTTCTGCAAGTCTCCTGGGATCCAACATCAGAAGGTTGCAAAGTATATGCATACGACAAATGCAAACATAGAGTGAAAATAACCTTAGTAATATCATTTCGTTTTTTTCTTCCATACTGTATTTCTTCCTATGATGTCATCCGAGGTGGAAGTTGAAGCTTCTGAGACCTAATGCAAAATCCGTAATGAGCCTCTACCTGCCATACATATACATATAGGTACATAGTAGATGAGGTTGGATGAATACATCAGTCTATCAAGTCCAACCTATAACGCCATATACAATGTACAACACTGGTGACTTCCTCTATTGTATCGGAGCTTTTGGGGCACCAGGGTCAGGGTGCAACTGCTATAGAGAACCCCCCTGTGCAACCAAAATGTGGCTCCTCTCAGCCATACAAGGCTTGAGAGCACAAAATAAAAATTGCAAATTGGTCTAGATATTAAAAAGAGCATTTAGAGAAAACTTATGATTCTTCCTATAGGTGAAAATGATCATTTATAGAAGGTGGTAGAAAGAGCATCGCCGCTAGCTTAGAAATGTGTCTGCGTCTCTATCATTTGGAAAACACAGGCAGATTCTCCGCTCTCGTCTCTTGTAAATGGTCACCATGGAAACATCAAGGCCCAACCTAACTTCACAATCTGAGGAAAAAAACAAACATTTAAGGTAAGTGGTGATAATTACAATTTATAAACAGACACAACATTGTGGACATACCCATGAATCAGCGCCCTCGCCTTACCGCTGCGAAATGTCAGAGAGGCGAAGATTTTGTCCATTTGTCTTATTAACTTAGATGGGTCTTAAATAATATGACGTGTGTTGGTGTGAAAGGCATCAGCTGAAGGAAAAATAAGAATTTCCAGTAAAATTATCTATTTTCATTGTTTGCTTCTGGTTTATGTGCACAATATTAAAGCTTACAAAGAGACGCAAAATTGTTACGTCCCAAGGTGACATCCCATTGTAACTTGTTGATAATGGGTACAACTTGACCTAGGATTTCTCATCTGTAGCTCAAAATTTAGTTTTACCTGGATTTTTTAGAAATGTTATTCTTTAAAGAGGTTGCCCATTATTATAGGCCATAAGTATTTGATCTGTGGGGAATTGACAGACGGTCCCCAAACAGATCAGCTGTGTGGAGGCAGGACGTCAATGCTGCAGCTCAACTGCCATTGACTTCAATGGAAGCTGAACTGTAGTACTTGAGTCTGGCCACTATACTGTTTTCAGACTCTCAAGGATTTTATTAGTATGTCGCGATTAGAGATTGGCAAACTTCTCAATGTTTGTTTCGGGTTTGGTGGCCTATTAGCTTCGAGATGAACAAGTTCTGTACGAACCACACTTCAAATTGGCTTAAAACATATAATAGAACACTGTCAGGACTCCTAGGAACCTATCTATAAAACATAGTGTAGAACACGGTCAGGGCTCCTAGGAACCTATCTATAAAGCATAGTGTAGAATACTGTCAGGGCTCCTAGGAACCTATCTATAAAACATAGTGTATGACACTGTCAGGGCTCCTAGGAACCTATCTATAAAACATAGTGTAGAACACGGTCAGGGCTCCTAGGAACCTATCTATAAAGCATAGTGTAGAATACTGTCAGGGCTCCTAGGAACCTATCTATAAAACATAGTGTAGAACACTGTCAGGGCTCCTAGGATCCTATCTATAAAACATAGTGTAGAACACTGTCAGGGCTCCTAGGATCCTATCTATAAAACATAGTGTAGAACACTGTCAGGGCTCCTAGGAACCTGTCTACAAAACATAGTGTATGACACTGACAGGGCTCCTAGGAACCTATCTATAAAACATAGTGTATGACACTGTCAGGGCTCCTAGGTACCTATCTATAAAACATAATGTAGAACACTATCAGTACTTATAGGAACCTATCTATAAAACATAGTGTAGAACACTGTCAGGTCTCCTAGGAACCTATCTATAAAACATAGTGTAGAATACTCTTAGGGCTCCTAGGAACCTATCTATCCAATTTCTAGCTCTCTAAGGCAAACGTAGCCAAAGTTATGTCAAAGTGAAAAGTGACATTAGTATACTCTGGGGTCTCTTCAGACTTCTAAGTATAATAGGTGGAGGCCCAGGAGAGGTGTAAAAAAATAAAGATAAAAAACATTCATATTCACCTTTTGTTACCTCTTTGGGCCTACTTGCGGGGTGTGGTGCTTTTCTGGTGATGTCCAACGCACTTCTGTGATGTCATCGGCCCATTGTTACAGCTGAGGCCTGTGATTGGGCCACCAGCAGCCACATGGGCACGCATCAAGAAGCCATGACGCTTGGCATGCTCAGGTCACCGTTGAGGCCCATCACATTAGGAGGCAGAAGCCTCTTGATATTTCACTCATGCCTTGAAACTTGGGGGTTAACAATCCTGGTATACAAAACACCAGTGTTAATAAATCTGCCCCTTTGATTTGTATGGGGTCTGTGAAAATGGCCAAAAATAGGATATTTACAGTCTGTTAAAACTTGTGTGAATACACCTGTAGAATGTCCTGTGCCTAGCTATGTATGGGCACAAATACAAATATAAGCAGACGTGTGGTTGGTCCTCAGTTTATGATGCCTTCAGATGACCCTTAAAAATTCTGTGGCAATTATGTTTTATGTGAGTCTTGCTATGTATAATAAGTGACGGAGAGTGATAAACCTGAGCGCTGCCCAGGGCTTTTGGTCATTTTTATGTTCCCCTGAATTTTCCTCAGTAGTTTCATTTGGTTACAGCGTTTGCTTCCTAAACATTACTAAGCAGGTGGAAGGGGCCATTGGCTTTGACCTCAATAAGGGAAATTACCTATAAAATCTTATGACATAAACAGGAAATTCTTTTTATTTGTAAAGCATACGTCTAACAAAGCCCGAGCCAAACAATGTTTTCACAGAAGAGACATTAAATTATATGAGCTATTTCCCTGTTTATACAACACATTACAATATCATCTCATTGAAGTGTGCCGTGTACGGAGGCAGGAGCCAGAGATCTCATGATCGATACATTGTGCTATTGTACAGACTGTGAGCCTATGGGCACTACTAACAATGCGCTATTTTAGGTTCTTGGAATGTAGTCTTTTATCCAGCTGGCGGCTAATGAACTTGCTTGAACCCTAAAAATAATGGAAAAACAACCAAAAGTGGAAAAAAGTGCAAAAAAGAGGTGGCGTGCAGTCCTGGCTTGGCACCAACAGAGCGCTCTATAGAGAGGTTTCCCACTACACAATGGATTAAAAATCAGACCCACTGATCTTCCCAATGAAGAAGCTGCAGTTAAATTTTAACCTCTTACTAACAAATTTAAAATTTTTGGTTTTCGCTATTTTTATTTTTTTTTTACAGCTTTCAAAAACTACAACTTTTTTTGGTTTTCAGTTCACATTAGGGCTTGTTTTTCGTGAGACATTTTGTACATCATAAGGATATGTTCACACGGAGTTTTTTGCAAGTTGAAAAAATCTGCTTCAGGAATTAGGAAAATTTTTTTGACACTTTTTATACATGATGCGTTTTTCTGTTGCGGTTGTTGTAGTGTTTTTTTGCTCCAGCACACTGTATGGACCTGGAAACTTCTTTTCAAAAAAAAACGGTAGTGGTTTTTCCGCCTCTCATTGATTTCAATGGGTTTTCAAGGTGGAATCTGCCTCAAGATAGGTCAAATCAGCTAGAGGAAAAAAACTGCTAGTGACTCCCATTGAAATGAATGGGAGGCGTTTTTTGAGGTGGATTCCACCTCAAAATCAGCCTGCAAAAAACTCCGTGTGAACATAGCCTAATGGGACCGTTTGTATGAACAGGGTGGAATTGATGTAAAAAGCCTTGAGTAGGATTCTGACTGTCAGGAGCTGAGATTGGGAGATCTCTGATCTCTCTGATCACGGGCGCTCGATCCCTCACACGGGTTCCGATCATTCTCACTTCTGTTTCCTGTACTAAACAGGTCTCGCACGGTGAGATGATGGGTGCTGTTGAGTTATGTCAGGCTGGAGCCTTCTGAAGCCTCCCAAACTTGCCATAGTGTATGGTATATGGTATAAGAGATCAAATGATCAGTTGGAAATTTTTCTATGAAGTTTATTCTGTGCAGTGACTGCTGTAGCAAAATAAAAATATAAATCTGAATCACATTTTTCCCCTTCATCATACTGTTACATACATATGTTTTTTTTCCCAGTTTCATCCCATTCTGAATTTTTATTCAGCTTCCCTGTACATTGCACAGAATATTAAATGGTGCCGTTGTAGGTGCCTGAGCCTGACTACACTGACTAAGTATAACACCAGGTCAGGCACACCTCTGCCTGCTTCATCCTACACAAGCACAAGACACGTTCCCCACATCTTGAGTGCAGGGCTGCAATTGGGAATTTCATGGCCCCATACAGTAAAATTTTGTAGGCCACCGCCTTCTCACACACATTTATTGACTGACATGGATAGAGCCTGACAATCCTTCCTAAATTATAAAACAATTTTTTTTAGAATTCTTGGAAACACTGTCTACGCTATGTGGAATTTCTGCAGCAGGATATCCTACTATAGACCGCCTATGTTTTGCAATGGGTTTAACCTCTGTGGGTACAGCAACTTTCAACTTATGCAGTGCAATGGTAGAAAACCCCCACAGAAAATACAGCAATAATTGAATTATTGTTTCAGATTCCTCCAAATCCATTTTCTCCTATAGTATGTGGATGAGATTTGTTTGAAGAGGACCTTTCACCATCTCCTCCAACCCCAACTCATTACATCTTTCAATTGGCATCTCTCCACTTTATTCCAGCACATTTTGGATTTTTTTCTCTAGCCCTCAATGTTAGTTTCAGCAGTTATACTCTCTACTGTCAGGTGGGTGGTCCTCATCTGGAGCAGAAAGACAGGGACCGCCCACCTGACAGTAGAGAGTATATTTGTGCTGAAGAGAAGAGCAACAGTGGATGCTAGAAAAAAAAATTCCAACAGTGCCGGATTCGGTAGAACAGAATCTATTGAAGGAGTTGGAGTTGGTGGAGATGATGAAAGGTCCTCTTTAAATCCAATCCACTTCACTGCTACTGTAATTCGCAGCGGGTTAGCGGCTGGCAATTCCGAAACATGTGGACCCAGCCTAAAAGTCTATAACTATAAGAACATATTGGGAGTTGTATCTTAAAATCAGGAGATACCGACATAGTTGACAGATGATGATTTAAAAGAAAACAATAACTCCTAGCATGTAATGAAAAATTACCGTTGTCAAGATTTGCCAGAAGACGTAGTTGGACAGTCGAAGATGCTTTGAGGTCTTAAATATAAGATCTGTAGGAACTCTGAAGTGTTTGGAATTCTTGCTGCAACTAGAGATGGGCGAACTGATTAGTCACACATCAAATTCGACCCGAATATTCCAAATTGTTTGGTTTTTAACAAAACCGAATAAATGGTGATTCATCTCAGACAAACTAAAATGGCCAATACAACATTTATTGCACAACAAAAATGTTTCTTGTGAGTCACTGTGTTACCACCTGACAGCCTCTCAGCCAATAGTAGTAGGTGGACTCCTTACAGTGCTGATGTCATATACAGTATATAATGTTGTGTGGGCTGGAACACGAGGCAGATCAATGATGGTGGAAGTAGAGGATGAATGTGTGATTCTCATTGAAATGAATATTGAGACATTTGGCCATCTCTAGTTGCAACACTATATTCACTGACAGCCGGGAAACGTTAGAGCAGGTGGGCTCTCTTTTTGAGCAGCCGGCAATGGAAATGTTTTGCAAGTTCTGCTGTGCATGACCTGCTAGCATAAAGCAGCAAGTATATCAGCAATCCGGAGAAGGAGATGATGCTACTTTAGTATTCACTGACACTAAAGTCATAAGTGTAGTGAATGCTAATGACATGGCTTCCAGTTCTGGCGCCGCTTCAGTACAGGCTGGCTGAGTGACTGGCAGGTACCGTAGAGACAAGGTGTAGAAGTGCTGATAGTACTGCCCAGATGGCACCCCTACTAGTATCACAACCAAGAAATACACCCTGCTCATACAGTCATGGCCAAAAGTTTTGAGAATGACACAAATATTCTATTTTCACATGATCTGCTGCCCTCTGGTTTTTATGTGTGTTTGTCAGATGTTTTTATCACATACAGAAATAGAATTGCATTCATATTATGAGTAACAGAACCTTATATTGACAGTTAGAATGACTTAATGCAGCAAGTCAATATTTGCAGTGTTGACCCTTCTTCTTCAGGACCTCTGCAATTCTCCCTGGCATGCTCTCAATCAACTTCTGGACCAAATCCTGACTGATAGCAGTCCATTCTTGCAGAATCAATGCTTTCATTTTGTCTGAATTTGTTGGTTTTTGTTTGTCCACCCGTCTCTTGATGATTGACCACAAGTTCTCAATGGGATTAAGATCTGGGGAGTTTCCAGGCCATGGACCCAAAATCTCTATGTTTTGTTCCCTGAGCCATTTAGTTATCACCTTTGCTTTATGGCAAGGTGCTCCATCATGCTGGAAAAGGCATTGTTGAGCGCCAAACTGCTCTTGGACGGTTGGGAGAAGTTGCTCTTGGAGGACATTCTGGTACCATTCTTTATTCATGGCTGTGTTTTTAGGCAAGACTGTGAGAGAGCCGATTCCCTTGGCTGAGAAGCAACCCCACACATGAATGGTTTCAGGATGCTTTACAGTTGGCATGAGACAAGACTGGTGGTAGCACTCACCTCTTCTTCTCCGAATAAGCTGTTTTCCAGATGTTCCAAACAATCAAAAAGGGGATTCATCAGAGAAAATGACTTTACCCCAGTCCTCAGCAGTCCACTCCCTGTACCTTTTGCAGAATATCAGTCTGTCCCTGATGTTTTTTCTGGAGAGAAGTGGCTTCTTTGCTGCCCTCCTTGAGACCAGGCCTTGCTCCAAGAGTCTCCGCCTCACAGTGCGTGCAGATGCACTCACACCTGCCTGCTGCCATTCCTCAGCAAGCTCTGCACTGCTGGTAGCCCGATCCCGCGGCTGAAACACTTTTAAGAGACGGTCCTGCCGCTTGCTGGTCTTTCTTGGGCGCCCTGGAGCCTTTTTGGCACCAATGGAACCTCTCTCCTTGAAGTTCTTGATGATGCGATAGATTGTTGACTGAGGTGCAATCTTTCTAGCTGCAATACTCTTCCCAGTTAGGCCATTTTTGTGCAGTGCAATGATGACTGCACGTGTTTCTTTAGAGATAACCATGGTTAACAGAAGAGAAACAATGATGGCAAGCACCAGCCTCCTTTTAAAGTGTCCAGTGGTGTCATTCTTACTTAATCATGACAGATTGATCTCCAGCCCTGTCCTCATCAACACCCACACCTGTGTTAATGGAGCAATCACTGAAACGATGTTAGGTGGTCCTTTTAAGGCAGGGCTGCAATGATATTGAAATGTGTTTTGGGGGATAAAGTTCATTTTCTAGGCAAATATTGACTTTGCAAGTAATTGCTGTTAAGCTGATCACTCTTTATAACATTCTGGAGTATATGCAAATTGCCATTAGAAAAACTGAAGCAGTAGACTTTGTAAAAATTAATATTTGTATCATTCTCAAAACTTTTGGCCATGACTGTACAGGCACATTGACAGCAGATGGAGTACGTTGCAACGAAAGGTTAATACCAGTTACTCAACAGGAAATATGAGCCATGATCAACATCTGCAGCCCAATATGACAGGAACCAGTCATCTCACTCTACATGAGAATATCGCTCTTGCAATTGCACGGTTCTCACAGTTGTGTTCGCTCAACACTTACAGTACCAGGTTCTTAGGTATACAACAGATTCGCCACACCTGCCTTCGACTATAGGCTTAGCTCCGGAATTGCACCGTAAAGAAAGAATGGTGAACCGGTAGCAATATCTGGATGGAAGATTCAAAGCTGTGGGAAAAATTTCCTTTTATAGGAGCGCTTTCTCGCCCAACATGACTGCCAGACACTAAGTTGTAGCAAACAGAGACTGTATATTGAGTCTCCCATTGCATAGCACAATTCATTCTTACTTTAATCAGCTACTACTTATTGTAATATTCCAATAGGTAGCGGCCGATAATTTACTCACCCATTCATGCTCCTGTCCAGGCCGGCCTCCGCTGCCACCTCTAGGTGGCACTGCACTTATGTCACAGTGCCGACGAACACCAGGACTCTACATCCAGCGTATAGCGCAACCTGGTGGTGGCAGCGAAGACCGGCCTGGACAGGAGCATGGAGGGGTAAATCATTGGCGGCTACCTATTGCAATAATCCAAGAGGTAGCGGCCTAACATATCACTGTGTGGGGCCAAAGAAAAAAGGGGGCTCATATACTGTGGGGGAGCCATAAAAAAGGGGGATCATATACAGTGGCGGGGGGGCAGAAAAAGGGTATCATATACTATATGGGGGGGCAAGAAAAAGGGTGTTGTATACTGTGTAGGGGCCAAAAAAAGGCCTCTCTCCACCCAAAATAAAGGGATTTTTTGATCTGCCAATGGGAGGGGGCACGTTCTACAATTTTAATTAGGGGGACCTCATCAGGCAACCAAAGATAGCCGGGCTGGGTATCTTTTTTTTTTTTTTTTTTTTTTGGGTGGGGAGGGGCTTTCTATAGTTCACCCCAGGGCATGGAGTAAAAAACTATAGAAATGAATAAACACTGCTTTCCTTTTACGGGAAAAACCCCTTTAAAAAAAAGGTCTGTTAGTGGTATTAATGGGTTAATAAGTGAACCCAAATACCTTTAGCAGTGTTTTGAGTGATTTCTGGGTTTCTCTGGGAGCTCCTGGCATCTTCTGCATTTGTTTATATGGTGTAGCTTCCTGCTGTCTTAGTTCAAGCAAAGCATCATGGTAGTTGTAGGCTGACTCACACTCTCTACCTCTCACTCCCTCCCCCTCTCTCTCCAAACCTCCCTCCCTGACTCCCTAGCTATCCCGCCCACTACTAGCCCTTCCCAACTAACTCCGCCCACCCCATCATACTTACCTGCCTTCCTTCCAGACTTCCTTCTGCGGGGACAGCTCCTCCTCTTCTTTGACTCTGCCGACACATGCGCAATAGTCCCGGCACTGCGCTGCAGCCGGCAATCGATATCTACTGCGCAGCCGTGGGATGCTCCTCTGGCCTGCGCACGTGCTGGCAGACGTCAAAGAAGAGGAGGAGCCGTCCCCTCAGAAGGAAGTCTGGAAGGAAGACAGGTAAGTATAATGGGGTGGAGGGGGTAGTATTGATGATGTTCCATTTCCGGAAACAGCAAAACGGAACCCTCACCAGATAATCAATCACATGACCGCCCCAGGGATATGGGTAGATATACAGTTTTGTATTTAGTATGTAATTTAGAAAGTAGGAGGGGGGGAGGGTGTTTAGATTAGTGCAGGAATTCCATTTTATCCCAGACAACCCCTTTAAGGGGGGTAATAAGATTATTACGAAGTTTCTTGCACTATTATAATTGGAGGTTTGCTGGAAGTAACTGTTGGTAAACAGCAAAAATTAAAGATTTTTTTTTTAGTCAATTCGGTCCCTATAAAGCTTTTATTTAGACAGT